>CAJUYG010001822.1:0-17253 GCA_910591675.1 Galerucella calmariensis | reverse complement strand
GCCCTAATGTGTAATAGACTATGAGCCCATGGGGAAAAAAGTGTCGCAATTTGAAACAGCAGCAAACCCTTTCAGAACGCTAGTTTATCATGCCACCATCGGTTCCAGCACTATGGCGTACATTTTCTCTTGTGCAGAAAAGCGCAGTGGAAAACTGAACATTTTATTTTTCACCCCCTAAAACCGTGATATGAAACTGTACGCCGTTTGTTACATTTGATAGTGAATCATAGGAGATCGGTCCAGACTCTATGACGTTCAAAAATAATCGTTCGGAAAGGAAACAATTTCCCACGGCTTTTCACACAACTTTTTTGTACGGCACTTCTGTCAAATCTTTATTTATATGTTGTATAATCTACCAATACCGTACAGTTTGGAATCACCTTTTTAGAGTGAAGAAAATAAGAGTTTTAAAAAATATTCCTAGATTTTCCGAACGATTATTTTTGAACGTCATAGGGTCTGGAGCAATCTCCTATGATTCTACTATCAAATGTAACAAACGGCGTACAGTTTCATATCACGGTTTCATTGGGTGAAAAATAAAATGTTCAGTTTTCCACTGCGCTTTTCTGCACAAGAGAAAATGTACGCCATAGTGCTGGAACCGATGGTGGCATGATAAATGATCGTTCTGAATGGGTTTGCTGCTGTTTCAAATCGCGACACTTTTTTCCCCATGGGCTCATAGTCTATAATGTTTCCGACGTTTTTTCAAGATGGCGGCTAGAGCATGTTGTGATTTTATAGTCATTAAGTGTTTTTAAGCCTTATGTTATGAAAATAACAAAGTTGATGTGAGACAACTCCCTGACAACACTACAATGAGAATGCCTGAATTTTATTCCAAGTATCTTTCCGTTCTCCGTGAATCAATCCAAATTCGTGAATGAATTTCATCACGTTTCAATGTACTATGATCCCATGTGCGTTCCCCCAATAGAAAAAGAAACTCTTTATAAAACGATAAGGTGGAAATAACAAAATACACTCTCCGAAAATGGAATTTCTTTTTTTATGCTCAATAAATTTAGTTGACCCTCGTATAGTGCTGATATCTGTTTTCAAGGAACATCTGCCTACGGACTTCTATGCCACTTTCCGGTAACGTTTATATATGGCTCTAAAGGTTGAAGGGCCAAAATCTAGAATCAACGTCGAGAAGCTTTATCACGTCCCATTGTCTGTTTTGATAAATATCTTCTCCGGAACAACTTGATAACTAGGCAACTAAAGCGTGTAATGTATTTTTCGAATCGTCTGAAGATGAACTGAAAACTTTATTTGTTCAGTGTTTATTCTTTATTCTGTGCAGACATGACATGAATTTTGGGGAAAATATTAGAAGCCTTATATTCCAAGTCGGAAGAAAACAATAGAAACTTTTTTTGAAAAATAGAACATTAAAATTGACGTAGATATTATTTGATTATGGTGCTCAAAAAGTTTGGAGTTTTTTTCTTAAATGTCGCCTGGTGCTAATTTTATGTAAAATGGTTTATTTTAAAACTGATTGCCAATTTAGTTCTTCATAACAACAGTGATAATTGTAGTGTTCACAACAGCATTCAGTTATTATTATCTCATTAAAAATACAAAGACAAAATTTTCGAACATTTTCAAAAACTCATAATTTCTTTTCACAAAAATAAATTCTGATGAATCAAGTCATTTGAATACTATGAATTACGAAAAACAGTTCATTTAATAATATTTCAGCGAAAGAAAATGGTGGAAAAAGAAATAATGCCAAGTGTAACGAAAAATAAGAATATTTACTTTATACTCAAATGCTAATTGGATGACCAATACCTACAAGTTTTTTGATTAGGATTGAAGCATAATCAGTAACCAGTTTCCCCCCCTAGAGCTCTAATTATTGCTTGTATTATCCTCGGCATTTAGCTAAGTAAAGCTTGAACACATATTCGAAGAATTGAGTTCCACTCATCTTCTGCAGCAATCCGCAGCTGTTCTATTTTACTTGGAACAAGATTTTTCCATAGTATACGGATTTATGCCAGGGCTCTATAGTGACCAATCTAATCTTCCGATATACATTTCAATAGTAACTCATCCAATCACTACCACTAGCTTCTGTGCGTCCCTCCTAACTCATTCAAAGCCTTTTATACATCCTCCAAGAAATATGAGGCTATAGCAAGCATGACCCACGGCGTCTAACATGCTTCCTAACAGGCCACTGTTATCTTTTTTTTTTTTTTGGCCGAGATGGGAAACTCATGTTCGACTGCGTCCTTAACCAGTACCCAGACAATGTTGGACTCATCCCCACGGAGATGCCTACCAACGAAACCCACCTCAAACTCGCCGTCACTCCCGCCTAGCATACTTCAAGACGGGTGGCGGTCCCTCACACACTCTCCTTCATCTTCCTCCTTCTATCACTCCTACCTCTCACATGCCATAGCGAGTCCTTCTCTTTCCCTTATCATGCTCTCTACTACGCCACTTATCTCCATCCATTCCTCCTCTCTCCTCAACATAATCTCCACCATATTTTCCCAATACACCGCCTTTCCCAGTTTATTCTCTAACCTTTTCAAAACTTCCTCATTCTTCCAGCATCTAAACACATGTCCCACATCATCCTCCACTTCACATCTCTCGCACACTCCAGTTTCTCTTTTCCCAATCTTGTGGAGATAACCCACTCTCGACCCATGCCCTGTGAGCACCTGCGTAGTTCACTCTCAGTAGTTCACCTCCCCAAATTTCCGGTCCACCCAATTTCTCCTGCTCCCAATCGCTCCTTTTAGCGCGCCCTCATACGCATCCCACCTTCTCTCCATTTCCTCCTCCATCCATTCCTGTACTTCCTCTCTGCTCGCACCCCTCCAGCGTTTCTGTCTGGCTCTAGCCATCAAGTCCAATGGATAGGACCGTGACAGCACTGCTGCTGCCAGTCCACCCACTGTCCCGTACGCCTGCACCACCCTCAGAAGTATACCTCTCTGCACCCGCAGGAGTGGTCTAACCCTCGCATTCACCCCTGCTTTCTCACCCCACACTTCCGCGCCATACAGCATACTCTGCTCTACCGTCCTACCAACTATCCTCCTCTTCCATTCCCCGGTCCTTTCACATTACCTATCAATCTTCCCAGCCACGCTGCCCTTACTTTTGCCTTCTGTGTAGCCTTCAACATATGGGTTTTGAAGGATAATTAGCTATCCAACCACACCCCCAGATATTTCACCGCTTCCTCCATCCGAATTTTCTTTCCCTTTACCATCACCTCCACCTTCCTTGCCTTGCTCCGCCCCTTCACCAGTAGCCCCACAGTCTTATCCTCAGCCACTTCCAGTCCACACCGCTCTATCTTCTCCACAATCTTCCTACACATCATCTTCGCCTCTCTTTCTATCTCCACCTCTCCCTTTGCCGTACATACCAGACAGACATCGTCCGCATACACCGTAATCTCACATCCCTCTTCACATGCTATCCCACAAACTTCATCAAACACACACTTCAAAAGCGTCGGTCCCAGAACCGAGCCCTGGGGCACTCCAATCTCCGTCCCATACCTTATCCCCCTAGTGTCCACTATCGCATGCCCCGTCAGGTAGTCCTCTACTAGATTAACTAGCCCCTCCCCTACTCCCAGCTTTGTCAACGCGCTCAACACCGCCCGTTTACTGACACTGTTGAACGCGTTCCCCACGTCGAAGAACACAAGCAGGGCCAATTTCTTATTCCTACCATTACCCTGCCTAGCCCTTTTCACCAAATCCACCACCTTGTCCAGCGCTGAGATGCATGACTTCCCTTTTACAAACCCATGTTGGTTTTCCCTAAAACCCCCATTCCTATCAACTTCCTCTTCAATACTAACCTTTATTATCCCCTCCGCCTGTTATCCAAATCACCATATGCCGAGACTTGAACTGTCGGAAGTTCAGACTTGTCGTCTTTGTCTGGAAAATAATAAGGCAGCAGAGTAAATAATTTATGCCTGCCCCGCCGCGGCTCGGCTCAGGTATCTGATGTTTGGCATGGTCTCTCTCTCGCCCTCGGACCTGACATATCATTCACCAAACAAACTAATCGGCTTTGTTCAGAAGCTGTATTCGTTTTGTGAAATCTGAATAGGTGAGAGACACCAATAGAGTCGCAGTGGATGGCTTTATGAACCCACCTACCTAAACCTTATCTAAATATATGAATTTTAATTAAGTGGATATTTCCTAACCCATAGTTGAAACTGTGAGGGGATGTGCAACTAAATATTGTAGTGGAAAATATAATTCTAGTAGATGCATCTTTAAATGTAAAAATAACAGAATAATATTCACTGGGATAATACATAAACAGACAATATATTGTCACAGATAACAATAAATCTACCGCTCTCTACATTGGTATAATACATAATTTCCAAACCATCAATTACAGCAGCTTAAATTCCACAAATGAAAAATAAATAACCAGAAACGATCGGTACAGTTGGGATTATAGTGAACAAAAACCAACTTTACATCAAAATTACAACAGAATACATTTTATAGAAGACACCTTTGAAATTCAAATATTGAAGGCATGTGAATGAAACGATAAAATGTGAATTGGCAGAAATTGATAATTCCACTATTCTTTGCTGTTTGTTCATGGGTTTTACCTGCTATCAATTTGTAATATAAATCATAACAATACTGATATGATAATGAACTCATTCCAAGATTTAACCGCGCTCTGAATACATAGAATTTGCTCAAATCCTACCTCAATTGCATAAAACATTCATATGAGTGTATTTTGGGGAGATTACCTGTTGTGGAAGTTTCTACGTACTAAACAAAACGTGATTAAACTAAAGGTTAACTGGAGCGATGCAAACCGCCATGGAATTCTAAATACACACATGGAATACAATACTGATTATAAATTGACCCTTGTGGTCTTAGTTCTACTGGGAAAGTCATTTTATATAATTATGGCTGCTATTGTAGCATCTATCGTAGTTTAGCAGCTCGAAAGCTTAGAACGAAGAATGAGGAAATTCACGAGATTTCTTGTTAATTGGAATATTTAAACAGGAGAAATATTTCGTTTCAGGTTCTGGATTAAAGTCTCAGGTTTCACCAACGTCTACAACTTATTCGTGTGATATTTTAAGGTGGGTGGTCAACTTCAACCAAAAATCCCTACAATCCATTTTCAACTACTTATATGTATCCTCATTTGCCAGTTTCATTCCATCTCGAATTGAATTTTGTTCGGACCCCTCACACGCTCTCTTCATATCTGTAATATAGACTAGTCCTTGCATTCTGTAGATGCTACCAGTAGTCGTTAATAGACTGATCCTAATACTTCCTGCAATGGCTTCATAAATAATTACCATTGGATTCAATATGGTTGTATACATTAATCTCCGTATCCTTGAGAAACAATCCCAATCTTCTCTGCCAGGTTCCTTGTTCCCCTTGGGAAAAAGGACCTAAACATCAACTAATCCCATGCAATCTCATTTACGATGAGGACTATCAGAATGATTATGGTTCAGACCTCCTTTAAATGGTATCAAATATAGGCTTTCCTCAGATGGCTATCACTGCAATGTCATTGTCATACTCATAGTAGGGTTAGTTCACTTTCAGACTCTAAATTAATAGATGTGAATGATATCCTTGTCTCTGCTAAAATAATGGTCAACAGTTCCAGGATTAATTTGGATATTGTGCTGTCCAAAGCTCTTCTATTCTCTACTCTGTTGGCATGGTCAGGTGAAATATTACGCTTTTTCGTCGAGGAACACAGATATTACAGATGTTCAAATAACCTTGCAGTATTACTTTGGAAAAGGGATGTACTAGTTGTAATGCTTAATCATCCAGCATGTTTGCGAGTACTACATGCTTTGGATATAAAAATATCAAAAATAACTTTCCTTTACCACAAGCTGAAGAAAAGTCACTCTTATTGGGATTCGATGAGAAAAGCGGTTAGGTTGATTTTTGCCGGTTTATCAATGCAATACAGCCTGATGGCGTTATAAACCGATCTACACTACCCTTGTGAACGCAAGTAGGGACTTAAATCGATTATTGATGACACCATTCGTTTTCATATTTGTTTTTTTAAGGTTCCGTACCCAGAGGGCTAAAAACGAACCCTATTACGAAGGTTTCGCTGTCCGTCTGTAGGATGTAATTCATGAACCGTTATAGTAAGATTGTTGAAATTTTTCCAGAAGCTGTATTTCTGGTGCCGCTATGGCAACAATTGCAATTGTTTGAAAATAATTGTTTTCATCTTTTTTGTTCGATATTGATACAGTAACAAACAGCTGCCGCCAGGGCCTGGCTAGTTAAAGCGCCTTTCTAGTAATCGGGAGATCGCGAGTTCGAATCGCCATGTGGCCTAGATAAATTAGTTAAATAGAGTATATTAGCTTCACTTGTTTGTATGTATGTGCGCGAGTCCGATTGGACGGTTTTTATTTCTAAAGGCCACATCTAAATTCTTTCAGCATTTTTTGATACAATTAACAGTTCAATGGATATGTTGCACAGCACAGATTCGAGCTTTCGCCATTTCAATTACGATAGGGATCAAGGAAACATCTTGTATTATTAGTAAATAAATAAAATGATTCGTGATTCTAATGTTGCCGTTAGCATGCTTCTCATGCACCCTACAATACTGAGATGAGCAAATCTCTTTTGGGAATCTTGGGCCATTATTTTCTCGGTTTTCATTGTTATTTTCGTATTTTCATGATGGTAGAGCAGATCTATTTGGACTCCAGTACGTGTGCATTGGAAGTATCTAGGAAGAGCACAGAGCACACAGCTGAATTTTATTTATTTCCAATAAGTCAATCATGCATTATAAATAGATTAGAATATTTTTTATTTACAACTATATGTAATGTCATCATTACTGACGTTTAAAAAGTCTGAAACTGACATATTACCTACTTTCACTCCCCACCCACGGGTGGTAAATTTTCCACCCGTGAGAGGATTTTTCTCTGTTTATTTTGAAAGAAGATGTCTTTTTTAAGTTTTTTAAATAAAAAGTTCATTTACCTATTTGATTTTATTGAGACTTATAAGCACACTTGACAACAGCACTTCTTAAGTTCTTGTTGTTGCTGCTGTACGCCGAAAACAATGCCCGGTATACTCGTCGACGTTATTTAGTTCCAAAAAACAAAAAATTCCTTTTCGGAAATTGCGATATGGAATTGTGTCCAAAGACTTGATTGGTAATTTTTCCAAATCTCATTTGCATGAAAAACCTCTTATTTTGAATTCGTGAACGGAGTTCCATATATTTCTTCACAATTTCAACCCATTTAGTGTTTAATATCAGAAACGATCGTGCTTTATATGTTTTTCTGTGAGAAATGATGATGCTGATCTTTTCTTCCAAAATATCAATATCTTGGACTTTCATTTTAAAAAGTTCATCACTTCTGCAGGCTCCCGAAAGCCCAATTACCAAACCAACATAAAATGTTGAAAAATATTAATAAAAATAACTATTTTATTAGTGTTAGAATAATAACCTTCAGAACAAGAAATTCTTCTGGTGGAAAATACATGTCGATCACTCTGTACTGACTATAAACAAGTCAGCAGATGACACAAAATATTTTTTTTAATGTTAATGTCACAGTTATTGTATTTGTCATTTTTAGAATTTAAATAAATCTTTCCATCTAAATTGTTTATTAACCAAGCATCTTGACAAAGTACTGGTAATATCCTCATACGAAGATATTTACTACAATTCAGAAGTGGTTCCAACTGGTTATTATTCAATTTTCGAAGAGTTTTGTGTTGGCGCGATTTTCGAGACTGATTTGGTTTTTTCTTCTGGTTCCTGAAGTGGTTAACGACATGGCAGGAGGAGGTACTCCAAATAGCACGTCTGAAGGTTCAGCATCGCAGGGTACTCTTATGGATAAATTTATGGAGATGATGTTAACTATGGAGCGTAATAGACTAGAAACTAATTTGTATTTTGATGGAAGTGCAACCTTATTGAGTTCTCTGAATGTAAATAATATTAATTTAAATACCATTTCCTAAGATTTGAAAAATCGAAATATTAATATTTCAAACATTACCAACGGCACTTTCCATTTTAATTTATAAATTTGACATTGCTAAATATTGTTCGAATAAAAGTTTTGACGTTACAAACTACTCCTGTCAGTTCAATAATAAAAAAAAATTGTCATTTAGACATGATTTAGACCATAGATGTGGACTTCGTTTCTCGAGTTGTTGATGTTGCCACGGTAACTTTAAAACGCGCGTTTTATAAAGTTCGATATAAACACGCTGAGGCGTGCTTCAAATAGATGAAATGGTTCACCAATAAAAAAAAGTTTTATTTGTTATCTTTGAAAAGCAAGGTAGAAGAAGTATTGTTTTAGAATGTGTATGAAGTTACTTTTACCAATAGAAAAGGAGAGGTACACGGATAGGTATTAAACACTCTAAGGGCCGGTTGTACAATTGTAGCTTAGTGAAGGCTCAAGTGTGAACTCAGGTTCAGCGTCAGATAGCTGTTGTATAAAGTTGGCTTACGGTTGAGCTTCATTTAAATCTTAAGCTTAGTAAAGCCTTCAAGAGGGCAGGTTTAATGTAAGCTTAAGCACGGAATATAAATTGTTATCATGTTCCGTGGCTTAAATGTGAATGAATTGTATGCAAACATAACCTGTACCTTATTTAATATCAAATTAAAAGTTTGTCAAAGTTAATTATTGATATTTTAACCGATGATGAGGATTTTTTGGAAGTTATTGGAATCGTACAACACCCGAGAAGACTTCGGGTGTATAGAGAGCGTATGAATCACTTTGAATGTTGGAGAGATCATGAGTTTATTCAAAGATTCCATTTTTCAAAAGAAACCGTTCGCTTTGTGACAGATTGTATATCAGAGGAAATTTCTTGTAAGACTAATAGGTAGCATATATGACATTAGTTAGGTTATTTGACAAACATTTTTTTTGCTTCCGTTTATTTGGGCTTCAAGCACTTGTGCGTGACGCCTCAGTCGTCACGACTTTTGAGCAAATCGAACACGATTTTTTAGGATCCTCAAAACCACCTGACATGTGCCAATGCCAATGAATTTCCGGTGTTGTTAGAAGAACAGTTTTCAATTATAATGTTTTTGATAATAAAATTTTGCATATTTAGATATTTTTAGTAAGGTTTAAATCGTATTAAATCGTAATCGGCACAATCTTAACCTTTAAATAAACGTCAAACCGGACAAACGTCATATATTTAATGTCCGTGGCTTGAAGCTCATACTTTTTGGTATGTGCTTGAGGGGATAGAGGAAGGTAAGACTAGGCGTCACGCCCGATAATAAACGAACGGAATTCAGTCACTATGACTACTACTAGCAGCCAAAAGTAAATAATCGAAAACGCTTATTGTGACCAATTTACTTCATACGCATGCGTCAATTCGAAAGAAGCTTTACCAACACTTGCAAATATAGGTTTAGTAGAGCTGCTACTGAACCATGTTTGTACAACAGGCTTAGGGTTGAGCTAAGCTTATATTCCAAGCCCAGCTCAGTTGAGCTCAATTTTAAGCTTAAAATTTACAACCGGGCCTTAGTGCTCAAAAAAAAACTATATGTCAAGCTAAAATGTGCTAGTACATTATTGATAAAATATATAGAAGGTAAATTATTATAGTTATGCCGAATAATCAAGCTGTAATCAGCTTAGAAATGGTTTGGAAATTGCTAGAAAACCTCAATCAATAAACAAAAACCACATTCAGATCATATTTGTGACAACAGGACACACTGGCATGGAAGGAAATGGAATAATATATGAAGAAGAAATAGAGGGAAGAAGTGAACAGAAACACCCTAGCCTCTGAGACTTTCCTCAGGAACAGGATAAAAGGAAGATGGCACAACAGATCTTTTAGGTCTCACCCAAAAAGACATACATATTTCCCCCACTCGCATTATTAACAAACTTCTGCTCTCGTAGGTGAAGTATAACTTTACACACTACCTTGCATACTTCTGTTATGCAAACTGTCTTATGGCCAGAGTCCTTGGAATGAGCTGGAGAGTGAAGAGATTTAGCTGCGACCAGTAAGATAATACCAAGAAAAAATATCACAACTACTCCGAACTTTATTTTTATACTACTTCCCAACCGATCTTTGAACGTGACTCACTCAAAAACTGGAGTTTTCTGCTCCGTTCCCTTCCTTTTTTTGTCCCTCCCATTATTCATCCTTTCCATGTCATTTTCTTACGAAAAGTTTTCCCTCCATCCACTTCACGTATACCATTCGCTTCTCTTCTTTTGTTCACATAATTCTTACGTTTTCTCCTTTCCTAACGTAACCGCTCATTTTCAGGTTCAATAACCGATTTAGGACAGTTTTGGTTCACACGTTTCAAGTGAGTATATTAATGTAAAATTCGAATGAATTTTTGAATAATTCTAATAAATGTTTAAAAGTAAGTCCAATCCTGTAAATAAAGGGATCTCCTGAAGTAACATTAGCATTAAACTAATAAAGTATATGAATCCCGTGAGAAACTGCAACGTGACTGAAACAATAACACGTATTTTAATAAGTATCTTTTTCTTTGTTAAAATAACTCGTTGCTAGCTTCCTCTTCGTCTAGATCGGTAGCTATGCTGACTAGCCTACCATAACTTACCGTAATTGTTAACCACAATATACCACAACAAATTATATCGGAATAAATTAAGTTTACAAATTTTTACGCTATTACGAGTGTAATAACATGCAATCCCAATTCATATCATTACTATTTTCAACTACAAATATATATGTTTTTGTACAACTGTCATTAAAAGTGACACTTTTAATGATAGCAAACAATGTTAAAAACGATTGTTTACATAGCAGCGTGTTAAAAATACTTTTAACACTAGTGTTAAAAATATTTTTAGCACGCTGATATGTAAACGTCTGCCATTCACAACAATCTTTTGATTATTTGAATACTAAAATGCATTTTGAATTTATTGTCATTGCAAATTCGCTCGTTTCATTATCAAAATAGGGAAGTTGTACAAAAAACATTGTATGGTATTTGTGTTAAAAGTGATTTTATTTTGTTCGTGAAATTGTTCAATTCGCTCCGCTCATTTCACAAACGTTTTCACTCACAAAATAAAACCTCACTTTTAACACTCATATCATAAATAACTATTTTTGTTATAACTTCAAATTTTATTTTATACAGAACCTTCCTACGACTACGATAGTCAAATGCAGTCTTATCATGTCATACGATTCAACAAAGACATACCCACAGTTTTGGTTTTCTCTTATTGCGTTGAATAATGACTTTCAAATAAAATTCGTAATATCAATAAGACAGACTTACAGCCGATTTCATAATGAATAACTAAAGTCCACTTTACCGAAAGGAGACTTTACACTAAAGTCCCCTTTAAAGTAGTTGTTGCCGTCATTTGGTGCCATAATGAATATTAAAGTGTCCTTTCCATAAAGTATCTTTTAAGTAATTTTTAAAGTGTTGGTTAACCTGGAATTCATGGATTTTGACATGAAATAGAAAGATCTGTCATATTTGGCTCGTTTTTCCGTTCCTGTCTAAACAAATGAGGTTAAGTTTTGTTATAAGTTGTGGCGTTTGTATTATTTGCGAAAGCGATTTATTTGGAAAAAAATGGGAAATTTTAAAAAATAATAAGAAAGTTCACTTTTCAAATTTTTCTTGGGAAGACGAAATGAAATTGATTCAAGAAATTGAAAAATTTAAGCATATTTTAGAATACAAAACTACTAATGAAGTTAGTAATGCAGAAAACTAAAACAACTAAAACAAACTTTTTGTATGTATTTTATTTATTGTAGAATTAAAGCTTATATATAATGAAAATTAAATAAAGGTCATTGTATACAACACAATTCTATGGATTTCACAACTTACTTATTAGTAGGTGAAGCGATTTGTTCTTCTATATCATTTAGTAGAGATACAAAACAGTTAGTTTTTTTGAGCGGTAAAAGTCGAGCTCATCATATTTTTCGAAACAGTCTGTTCTTTTCCTATACACTTTTGGTCTTTTAATATAAATAAATTCTTCATCAGACGAACTTGAACTAGAGCTTGATGTTTGAAAATTATTCTAAACTAACACAAAACTAGCAAACGTCATGGTTATATTGTAGTTAAATGACACTTTAGAGAGATTAAGGGCGGGTTTATCAATGCTCGGTTAAATCTGTCAGCTACGTAGCCCTCAGCTATCTCTAGCCGCCAGTCAAAGTCTCGGTTACAATAGAAAGCGTTTATCAATGCACCACATAACCGACAGCTAGCTAACTGGAGGCTAAGTGTAATTGAGCATTTGACAACCTTGTTCGGGTTATGAACGGTGAGTGTAATGTTGTCAGAGCGTAAATTTCTCATTTTAATTTGGTGTTAGGAGGATCACCCGTTACATGAAATATACATATTATCAATTTTATTCGCATATAACATATATAACACACTGAATCAAGAATATAGAGGTGAAAGCTATTATTTTTCTATTTTACCGTAAGCTTACTCTGACAACATCGTGGAAAATTTCACTTGTCAGTGTCAAAATTGTGGTACTGTTATTTTTATTTCGTCTATGTTGTGCTTTGTTGAGTTGTTTGCATTTGAACATGTCCACAAAACAAAAAAGATATCCCAATTTCACGGTGTCCGAGCGACAATTAGGTACTTATAAAAGTAGCCGTTCACCATAAAAGTATAATAGAATACAAAAAGACGGATGCTGTGACTTGGCGAGAATAGCTGGAAATTGTTGGAGTATCATGAGAACACTGGGTTTAGATAATCGAAACGAGTAATAAACTCGACATCATCGAGCTCTTCAAAGGTATTTATACGTTCTTCAACAGTATATGGTCGTCTTTCGTACTCCACAAATTCCAATATCTCGCCACTCTCCAAGCTCTTCATCGAAATGGTCGTCAAGTTCCTCAAGATACATTGACAATAACAATGAAATAAAATACAAACAAAACCTATATGCTACTAAACTACTATTTAAGAATCAAATAAGCTTCTCGATTTCACCCTAAACGATAATAACACAATCAAATTTAAAGTTGAAATAATCTTTGTTGCAAAATATGAGCAAACATGAAAAAATCATGACACAGTTGTCAGTTAGAATCTTTGGTTAGAATAACGGAACACCACTTTCTCGTATTTAACTGTATGTTCCATGGTTAACATCAACTTGATAGTGGCAGCTAGGTTAGCCGAAAGTTTGACTGCCAGCTAATGCAAACTGGCAGTTGATAAACACTTTGACCAACAGCTAAGATTTAGCCGAAGGCTACAATATTTAACCGAGCATTGATAAAGTCGAGAAATCGACAATTCAACCTTAAAGGATACTTTGAGTTTAAAGCATACTTTAAATTGGTTATGAAATCAATAATATGTATTAAAGTATCCTTTAAACTTAAAGTATCCTTTATGTTTTATTATGAAATCGGCCGTTAGGCAATTTTGGCGGAAAAAAAATATGTATTCAGTTTTCAGCTATTCTAAAAAGTATTTCACCAGCTTTCATGTAAATATGTCAGTTTTGTGACTTTGACAATTCAATTGTCACGATGGTTTGCGTTCAAGTAACGTCACGGAAGACTATTGTGAGAACAAATAATGCATTCAGTGCAATCAAATAGTAGGATAGATGGAACATTACAGAAATTTTATTCTGTTCCCTCAATGTCTGCTACAAATAATGACCGATTTCATGATGAATAACTACCAAAGTCCACTTTACCGAAATGAGACTTTACACTAAAGTCCCCTTTAAAGTAGTTGTTGCCGTCGTTTGGTGCCATAATGAATATTAAAGTGTCCTTTCCATAAAGTATGTTTTATGTAGTTTTTTTAGTGTTGGTTAACCTGGAATTTATAGATTTTCACATGGAATAGAAAGATCTGTCATAGTTGGCTCGTTTTTCCGTTCCTGTCTAAATAAATGAGGTTAAGTTTTGTTAAAAGTTGTGGCGTTTGTATTATTTGCAAAAACGATTTATTTGGAAAAAAGTGGAATCTCTAGAAAATAATAAGAAAGTTGGCTTTTCAAATGTTTCTTCCATCTCACTAGAAGCTTTTAACATTTCGTTTCCAATATTCACTGGTATGCTATCATATACAGGGTGTTTTTAATATGACAGTATAACACTAACCATCTAATACATAAATTTCTGGCTTAATTTAAATGGAACACCCTGTATCTGTTGGGTCTGTTAAACGTGGGAATGTATTACCTTTCAGTTGGTATTAGGGTTGCCTATATCTAACTCTGATAGTTCTCGAGAAATTTTGATTTTGTTTTTTTAATATTCAATTATTTGCTGACATCTAGTTAGGTACATATATGACATGATTCTCCGATGGAAAGTTTTTAAAAATTTAAAATTTGTTATTTTGACAGTAAGTGCTTTGTTGTATGATTTATTACTGATAAATTAAAGGTCTCTTAAATTAGAATTTTATTAAGGATAAGTACTATTTTTGGGCATACAGATACAATAAGCTTCAAAATTATAAAAAAATAACTAGGTACAAAAAATTCAAAGAAGGTGTTCAAAGTGACGCCCATCTTGTTGGATACAAATTTGAACCCTCTTTTAAAAAAATGTATTGTTCACTTTCTTCAACATTTCTGGTGTTACTGTTTGAAACGCTCTCCTTATCCTATCCTTCATGTTCTCAGGAGTGGTTGGCTTTGTATTGTAGACAATACTTTTTATGTAACTCCAAAGAAAATGGTCTAATGGCGTCAAGCATGGGAACGTTGGCGGCCAAAGATAAGGACCCCCTCGTTCAATCCATTTTTGTGGAAAAATATTGTTCAGGTAACGCCGGACAATTATACTGTGATCAACAGACGCACCATCTAACTGCAGCCACATTTTTTGTCCTGTAGATAGTGAAACTTCATCAAAAAGTTCGGGTAGTTTGTTACGTGAGAATTTACGAAATTTTCTTCCAGTTAGCGTTAAGTTTTTTTACTAATCTTATTGCAAAGTTAATTCTGATTTAAGAGATCTTCAATTTATCAATAATAAATCATACAACAAAGCACTTACTGTCAAAATAACAAATTTTAAATTTTTAAAAACTTTCCATCAGAGTATCATGTCATAGGTAACTAGATGTCAGCAAATAATTGAATATTAAAAAAAAAATTCAAAATTTCTCGAGAACTATCAGAGTTAGATATAGGCAACCCTAATACCAACTGAAAGGTAATAAATTCCCACGTTTAACAGACCCAACAGATACAGGGTGTTCCATTTAAATTAAGCCAGAAATTTATGTATTAAATGGTTAGTATTATACTGTCATATTATAAACACCCTGTATATGATAGCATACCAGTAAATATTGGAAACGGAATGTTAAAAGCTTCTAGTGAGATGGTGTAAAGCAAATATGGTTATTCGTTTTTATTTTGAAGTTATTGTATTTTTTCGGAGGGTCTACAAATTATGTAAAGTCGATTTATCCTGAAAACTGAACTAGATAGGTATAGGGAAATGTTGATGAACTTACATTATTTTTAATAGTACAATTCAAAAATGTGATAAAAAATAGGGTGTTCCATTTAAAGGATCGGCACGCTTTTTTGGAGCACCCTGTATATACCAAAATATTTTTAAATTATAGTCCTAAGTGATCTACTTAATTCTGCGTCTTATTTTTTCTAATTATATTTGCCGTTAAGACGCCAGAAAATAGTTCGTTCATAGTGCCCCACCCTGTATATAATGAAAATTAAATGGGATTTTTTGTTAATTCTATTTATTGGTCATTGTATACAACACAACTATGGATTTTACAACTTACTCATTAGTAGGTGTAATAAAGCGATTTGTTCTTCCATTTCATTCAGTAGATACAAAACGGTTTGTTTTTTTGAGCGAGAACATTGGTAAAAGTCGAGCTCATCATATTTTTCGAAAAAGTCTGCTCTTTCCCTATACACTTTTGGTCTTTTAATATAAATAAATTTTTCATCAGACGAACTTGAACTAGAACTAGAGGTTTGAAAATCATTCATATTATATGATCAACGACTAAACTAACTCAAAACTAGCAAACTTCGATGTTGGCCAATCACAAATATAAAAACTTTGAGGTTAAATGACACTTTAGAGAGATAAAGTCGAGAAATCGACACTTTAACCTTAAAGGATACTTTGAGTTTAAAGCATACTTTAAATTGGTTATGAAATCAATACTATTTATTAAAGTATCCTTTAAACTTGAAGTATCCTTTATGTTTCTTTATGAAATCGGCCGTAACAATAACCAAAAACTTGTCGGAAACACCAACACCAAGGATCCAGAACTGTTCTCATTTTACAATTCATTATAAATTTCAGTAGAAATCCCATGCACAAGAAGTGAAAATTTAATATATATTGTTTAAAATGTTTAATTTGTAGCATACTGTTATTTTTCATAAATCTTCAAATACCATCTTCAGTAATTTATTTAAAAATTATATGCCACTTCCCGCCTAGGTATACAATATACTATTTTTTCATATTTGAAAATACCTTCATGTTCATTGCGCCTATTAACTGGAACATTGTTGTTATTAAATTGTGTCTATGAAATAAATAGTTTCTTCATCAAAGTCTTATGATAATTTATCGGAATCCAACATTAAAATACATTCATACCTTCGAGTTGAATAGTTATTTTTTGTGTCGAGTTCAGACGATCATTAGTCATTATGTCCGATGGCCCGACTACAATTATGATTTAGTTATGCAAACAACCGGGGGTCAGATCAAATCGATATACTTGATCTGTTTAGTCCGTGGTGTAGTTTAAATAAATTCTTTTATTTTCTACTTTTTAACGAAAATTAATCGAGAACTACATCAAAGCGAGTATTAACACCAATTGCAGCAAACAATAATTTCAAAATAGGATCTACCATGTATTTTATTCAGTAAAATTCTTTAGAATAAACAACAAACTTTTTCTTCGTATATGGACAGATACATAATAGACTAACCAGCTCTCCGATTATGCCCTCTTCAGTCATTGTGATTGATGGAAAAGAACGAATAGCCTTAACGTCACACTTGGGGTGCCTTTTACCCATAACACCACGCCATCAGATATTTCTTAGATTAAACAGATACGTCATTAGAATTTCTTTTATTTGATCCTATA
>CAJUYG010001821.1:56864-107528 GCA_910591675.1 Galerucella calmariensis | reverse complement strand
AAGGACCTTATTTTGAAAATATGGTCCTATATATGGCTTAACTTTTATCCAAATAAAGTTTCTCCGCATCTCTTACGACAAGTGAGTAATTGGATTTCCTCGCAGTAATGCCGCACCCTGTATATTCTTCTGTAGGGATGAAGGAATTATCAACAGTTGGATTTTAGTCTTTATTTCCACCCATCCTTCCACGCATTCTTAGGCATAAGAATAAACTGAATTTACGGTGATAAATTACTCAGACAACGACCTCACTCTCCCTTCGATCTTCAATATTCACCGGGAATCTATTAATGTTTTGTCTACGCACGATTTAGGGTTAAAACTTCGTTTTACAAGAATCCAGATTAAGTGGAGGCCATTTGAAATGTTTTTTCCTTAAACTCTTCAACAAAATGATCGAATTAGCCTAATGGTGATACATTTCATAGAATTAATTTGAGCCATTCATTGAACAGTGATAATTATACTGAGAAAACTAGCTATGTCGGTATTTGTTTGTATCAAACTGATTGATATACTAACAGACTCAATACTAAATAAATTGGGCTTATGAAAAAAGTGCTACAATTTGAAAAAAAAACAACTACTACGTTAAGTTCCCAAATATTAGATTCTACAAGTAGCCCAAAAGTCTGGAAACGGCCAATTATCGCTTATAATTGCACAAGTGGTTTGTATTTTATCGGGTAAATTTGGGTTGTTTAATGAGAAACTGTTTCCTAGCAATTTGACCAGAATAACTGTCAACTATTAAAAACACGACACCGAAGGTGGAGTGTTCTTAGGTTGACAGTTATTCGAGTCAAATTGCTAAAGGAAACAGTTTAGAATTCGAACAACACGAATTTATCCAATATCAATACAAACCTCGAGTGTAATTCGGCAGGACAATTTAATGAATGAGAAATTTGGAAACATATCAATGCAAACTTTATTTATGAAACATTAAAAATAAACACATTTTTATTCTAATGTACAATTATTAAAAACGCAGTTATTGAAATTCATACTAGGAACAGTAATATTGATGAACAAATGAATAAGTGAAAAAACCACTAGTGTATTTGTCAACAGTAAAAACAAGAGCTTTTTTTTTATCGGATAAATTTCTCTTCGCAACGAAACAGTTTTGCCAATCACTAATTTCACGAGAAAAACTGACATAGGTAATAAAATCGCGACACCGAAGGTGGAGCGATTTTATCTAATGTCAGTTTTTCGAGCAAATTTAGTGATTGGAAAAACTTTGAGTTAAAGAGAAATTTATCTGATAAAAGAAAAGATCGAGTGTTTTTTGGCAAGATAAATTAACCACAGAATATATGGATGAACAACAAAAATAATTATCTTTATTAACTTGCGACTCATTGTCATTGTGTAAAAGTGACGTCCCCTTACTAGATATTGAGGAAGAGGAGTTTTTATCGCGATAAAAAAGGATGCACCTTTTTCATCGATGTCAAAGTGACAATAACATTTCCAGGTATATGACATTTTAACATTGGAGTTAACTTATCGCTGTAAAAGTTAAAGCTAACTTTTGCCGCTGTCAAAGTGACAATTGCACTGTGGCATATGCGATTTTTTATACATGAATTAAATTGTCATATATAATACCACGAGAGTGAAAATTTTGTCGGCAAAATTTTTCGATTGTCATGAAAGTTTGTTTGCTTGGCAATTTTGCGAACGACATTTTTAACAAAACCACGAGCCGTCAGGCGAGTGGTTTTGGATTAAATGTCATGAGCAAAATTACCTAAAAGCAACAAACTTGAATACGACAAGAGAAAAATTTTACCTTACAAAATTTTTAATTGAGTGGTATTCCACATGACTATTTCACGAGAGAAAATCTAAAAAATCATATGTTCAAACGTTTTATTTATTGCAAACTTCATTTATATAAAGCCAAAAATATAATAACATTATGAAAAAAAAATTACTTGTTTATATAAAAAATACAATTATTATAATTGTACGTTGTAGCATTATTTTGGGGATTGTTTTGCATCATAACCTGTGATGAATTTAAGTTAGAAACTGAGGAATCCTTTTTCTTTATTTTTATTTTCTCGAAGGTTCTCTATAGGTTGGAAATGGTGTTCTTCATTTTATTGTAAATATGGTTTCAAAGAATGGGCAGAAGCGTGTCCTGTGAGCTTAATTACTTCTTGTTCACCAACTCCTTTTGCTAATGCAGATATTGCAGAAGTTCTATGTGAATGATTGATTATTTTTATTTTTTTTGTGTCTATACCAATTGATTCTGCCGATATTTTCGTCCACTTTGAAATTGTATTAATTCCCAATGATGAATTTTTGTACCATATTCCTTTCTCCCAATTTGGATGTACTGTTAAAAATAATCTTGTTGTTGTTAGATAAGGATTGGATTCTCTTTTTTCAATAATTTTTAAAAATAAACGAACGGGACACAAATTGTTGTTAGCATTATTTCTTACCAGCTCCACTCACTGCCAGATGAAGCTTTTGATCCTCCTTGTGTCGTTTTGGAAAATATTGGATTATATTCTACCCTGCCAGTAAAATTACCTTTATTATCATATTCTTTTTCCAAGTAATTAATATCACAATTAGCAGCTTCATTTCCACGCCATGCTAATTCGAACGAACATAAATGAAAAACCATTTTTTGTAACCCATCAGGATTATCTTCAGAATAGCTTTCTACCATTTCCATTAATTCTTCGTTGGTAAACGCGTTAGAACTTCTTTTTCTGGTTTCAGGTTCAGCCTGAAGCTTTTCACGTTTTGTATCCCTGGCCATTCTAGCAAATTTATAGGTAATATCTTTAAATGGATCAATTTTGATGTTAAATTCTAGAAAATATTTTTCCTGAACCATTTGAGCAGTCGTATTCCAAAGTGTTTTCACACTAGCTTCAGTATAATCAGTTCCATCTCTTTTTTTATATTAAAACCATAATCTTCAAGAATTTTTGTTATAACTTGTTCAGAAGTATCCTTTTCTAACGTATAATTACGTGCGTCCAGAAATATTCTAAACTGTTCCCACGCAGACTTTTTCGTCTTCATTGTATTTCGCGGTATACTTTGCTTAATTTTACTCTCTATTTCATTCATTGAATGATTTCCAAATCTTGTATTATTCATACTATTAATACTTATTTAAATTTTCAGTAGTAATATCCCTAGGGTCTTGATAATACCGAGATAATTTTGTCATAGATAATGCTGAAAGCGTGTTGCTTGATAATAGCCCAAGGCCGCAGGCCGAGGGCTATTATCTTCGAGCAACACGCTTGAAGGATTCTCTACGACAAAATTTTGAGTATTTATCAAGACCCGAGGAGTATTCGATAAGATAATTTTTTACTTTGTAGATATCAAAAAATTGATTGTCAATCTGACGCTTAATACTTTTCAATACAAACTTTATTAGTTTTAATCAAAAATTATTCATTTTTATTTAAAACTACAGTTGTAAAAAGTACAATTGGTAAATTAATTTAACCGTTAGATGCAATACCAAATCTTTCCGACATTTTTAATCCAGTTGTCAGTTTGACGTTTAATTAATTTTTAATAAAAAATAAACACCAAACTGAAAACACCACATGTAGGGTATTATCGCTGTAATACAGCGGTGATTGGATGAAACTTGACACATGACTTGAAATTCAGTAATTTGATTGGTTACTATATTCAGTAAAAAATTATCCTTAGAAACCACTAACAAAGATTTTATATCGAATTTTATCACAGAGTGATGAAATTTTATACACATAGATTTGATATATTAAACGTCAAAAAATTGCCGCGACAAGACAAAAAATTGCCAGTTCAAAACCTTCAAATTTTGTCAGTTATCAATTTACTCTAGTGAAATAGTCAACAGTTAAAACACAAGAGCTTTTTTTTATCGGATAAATTTCTCTTTGCAACGAAACAGTTTTACCAATCACTTATTTTACGAGAAAAACTGACATGATAAAATCGCGACACCGATAAAAGAAAAGCTTGAGTGTTTTTTGGCAAGATAAATTAACTACAGAATATATGGATGAATAACAAAAATAATTATCTTTATTAACTTGCGACTCATTGTCATTGTGTAAAAGTGACGTCCGCTTACTAGATATTAAGGAAGAGGAGTTTTTATCGATGTCAAAGTGACAATAACATTTCCAGGTATATGACATTTTAACATTGGAGTTAATTTATCAGTAGTAATAACCCAAGGACATTGATAATTTAAAAAAAAAATTTATGACAGATTTTGGCTGCTACAAGCAACAAGCTTGAAAAAGTTGTCATAAAATATTTCAGCATTTATTAATGTCCGAGTGTTATTCGGATAGAAAATCTCTTGCTAATTATAGGAAAAACCAAATCGTGACATTTCGAAATATAAAATATTTGAAACTTAAAATCGAAATGATTCAATATATGTGTCCATAGCAACGTGAGAATAGCCCATATACCCATATAACCCAATAGAAATTTTTCATATGATAGAAAATGAGGGAATTTGATTGATTCTTGGAACTGTCAAAAAATTTTCCCGTCAATTGCTACTCCTAATTGTACAAAATTTGGGTTACACCTATTTTGGGATACGTAAATTCCAGATTTAATATTTGCAATGCTGCCAGATTCGCTGTTTTTTTTATAATATTAGTGGCTTTGGTTTTTAAAATCCATCACCTGTATATTCAGTCATTATTGAAATCTTTTATTTAATATTGAAAGTATCGAATATGAAATCTCCGTATCCTAAAATTTACGAGGTAATTAGCCGCTCCCAGACTTCTGGGCCACTCTATATAATTTGAAGATTCCCTATAACGGGTCACTATTGCATTTTACAATAAGCGTTTATATCTATTCCAACCATAAACCCGAATTCAATCTATTCCATTCACTTTTTAAATAACTCCACTACAATGAAAAATTTATAATATGAGAATTCTAAATTATTTCGATATGTGAAATATCATTGTCAGAATGACAGAACTTACATTCGATGTTATACCTATTTGATGTTTAGCACTGGGTGGTTATTTAGATTCTGACACATTTGATGAGCCCATAACTTGGAAACCGATTGAGATATGGAGAAGCGGTTTCGACTAAACAGCTCCAGAAATTAATTTTTTTTCCACGCTATTGCCAATTTTGTATGTTTCCCTAGAATCCAGGATGAAACTTGTGTTTTTGGATATCATATTCAACAACTTTGGTATTGGAGAATTTATGTGAAAAAATTAAGCACAGACATATAATTTGTACTTATCTCATTTATTTTTCTCAATGTCATTGTTATGGTCTTTCTGACCTGTTTTCAACACAAATAACTTGATTCATAAAATGATCTCCTCAAAACCCAAGTTTTTCCTTGAGTCTGGGAAAAAAGGCAACAGCGTAAAAAAAGTTTAGTTTCAATTAAAACCGCTTCTCGATGTCACGACTAGTCTATCCTTTAAAGATACTCTGCCCCTTAGGAACACCCCAAATTGCTATAAAACCATATTATATTTTCGAAAGGTAGAAGCTTCAGCCTATCCCACGGTTCAAAAACATACAGGGTTCCATTTAAAGTGTCCATGTTATTGATCTCCAAAAACCCAAGTTTTTTCCTGGGAGTCTAGGGAAAAAATACTATAATAAGTTGTGAACAGCGTATAAAAAGTTTCCAATTTCTAAAACCGTACAGTCAAAACCGCTTCTTGATATCTTAATCGGTTTCCAAATTGTGGGCTTATCAAGTGTGTCGGAATTCAAGTGATAACCAAGTATTTTGGATAGACCAAATAGTGACCTATTTTAAAATTCAATACCATGTTTTATTTAAATGCCGATAGGGTAGATATTATTTCCCTTCATTTTATAAACAATAAGTGTGAAAATGTGACGGCTCGGTTATTTAATCAAAAGTATCCGGATAAACAGGTCAGTAGAAAAAATGTTCTAAAGTTAGTGGGAAAATATCTTCACGAGAATGGAAATGCAGCTGATGAAAAACGAGAAAATGGACCTCTTGCAGTTTTGGAACATTTCCATCTAGATCCCACGTTGAGTACAAGGCAATTAGCATCTGTCTCAAAGATTAATCAGACCAGCATTCAAACCATTTTGAAGAAAAATACATCCAGCACAGGAACTTGATGATGATGATTATGACTGCCATCTGCAGTTTGTCGAATTAATGTGTAAGTTATCAGCGAAGGATTCACAGTTTCTTCTTGATATCTGTCTCTATGATGAATACAGCTTTGTCATGAGCGGTCTAATTCCAACCCAATAAGACTTCAGGCAGTGCATACACAGGTACCGCGAACATTAATTTTAAGGCTGGCAATTTCGGTGACCGGTGGTTGATGGGCTCATTATAGTTCATTTACGATAAGCTTGCAATTTTGACATTTGTCGTAACGATTGCAGCCACTGAACAAAATCTAAATATCCAAAGTGTAAATGGAATAATTAATCATATAAAGGGGGAAGTTACGGTCCAAAAGTTGGCTGCCGTGTCCGGGGTTGCCAGACAATTTCATCAGAATTTCTTGTATTGGTTTGTCGTTTTCATTTCATTGGCATTTTATAGTTTTTTAATTACTGGACATCTTGAAATTTATGTATTTAATCATCAAAATTTTATGATGTTTACTCTTATTTTTAAGTTGAATGTAATCTTATGCAATAAACAACTTATCAACATAATTTTATGCCATCTACTGGAAAAAAACTACAACGTGGCAACGATGTCAATCATCTGTCATCTTTTGTTATTGCAAACTTATCGTAAATGAACTATATTTCCACCTTGTAGTTTGACTAGCAAGATATATTCATTGGAAGATGCTATTGACCCTACCTTAACCAATATTATCGGAACAGTATTTTATTTCAACGGTGTTTTTCCGCAATATGCTTTGATTGGTCGTCAGTATTTAGACCAACATTTCGCACGGCACTGGATTGAGAAAATAGCCTCCATGGTGACCAGATTTGTCGCCTCTTATTTTTTTCGTGGGGATACCTCAAAAGCAAAATCCACAAAACACAATCAGTTCCTTCAGAAGATTTGAGTCAAAGAATTATGGAGGAGTGTCATCAAATCACTACCGAAATTCTTCGTAATATGCGAGAGCATTTGTGAAAAATTCATTTCCGTGCAATTGCACGCGAAGTCGGTATTTCGCGTTCTTAGCACAGTCTGCAAAATTCAATTCCGTGGCCGTTACCCAAAGCAACGGTTCCGGAACCAAACGTCACTTCCAAATTTGACAGTCCTAAAATGCTACAAAGACAAGGACTATTTTTTAATAAATACCAACAAGTACATAGGTACTCATATTATTCAGGATAAATATTAAAATCAATTGTACAGTTTGTATTATTACTTATATTCACTACAGAAGTTGAGGCAGTTGAACAACATCTAGTGTTCCTGAATAATGGTTATTGCCTACATTCAAACCAGATACTATATCGCCTCCTCATTTTCGATGAAGCCTTCTATATATCCTTCCATTCAAGTTCAGGAGGAGTGGAAGGTACCGAAATATCGCCATCAGTATTAGACATTTTGCGTTTAGTCAAGAACTGTCAAAATGTTTTGTATATTGAAACATATCATATCCATAGCACACGGTGACCTTATTAAATAATTTGAACTGCTGTTGATTTGAGAGCAATGTTATATTTATTTACAATTATTTATTCTGACAAATTTTTTATTGCACGGAAAATAGTGTACATGCTATGACCGCGAAAGTTTTTAACGACCTCAAAATTATCCATCCTCGGTCGCAAGCGGCCTCGGCGATAACTGTTCTTTCGGTACGTTGAAAAAGTATTTCGCGGCCTGGGCATACACATTACTATGTCGTATGACCATGAATTTCAACATTTAATCCAACTCAGAAGTAAGTGAACAACTGAACAAAGGTAAGAATAGGTAAGTAGGTATATAAAAAGAGCTCCACAGAGCCAAAATTTCTAGATTTACTATTTAAACTTTTATGTCGTCATTTATGAAAACGGAGATAGGAAAAAAATTCGTTAATCAACAATTGCATAACTTTTAAAAAAATTGATTTAAATTTTTTTTTCCAACGGGCATAAATTTTTTCGAGTATCTGGATGATACCATAATTTATTTCAATTTTCAAATTCATATTTGTTACTATAAAAAAAATATTTTCTGTGGTACGCCGTGTTTAGTGGCAGAGCACCCATGCCGTAATCGCTACGGCGGTGCCCTATTTTCAGCATTAAATTAAAACTATTAATAATAGAGGTAGAGTTAGACTTTTTTTTTCGGAAACTTCCTCCTATTTAAGTACCTTTTTCCCAAATATCGTAAATATTAGTAGTTTAAGAGTTATTAACAAAAACCTAAATAACTCTTTTTTTCATCTTATTTTGTTAATAACAATATTGCAATTTTTTACGTGCAGTGAAATCCTCATAACACATTTTTCTAGAGGTCATTCTGAATCCAATGAGCTATTGCTCATATTTTCACGAGCTTTATCTCTATTTTTCACGTTTTTCAACTTGTAGACTGGACTATTATTTTTTCGAATGAACTACTTATACAGTGTGGAAACCACTTATGGAATGAAATTGTTTATGTCATTATTTTAGAAAATTATAAGAAATGCCGACACACGTCAACTTTTGAATTGAGTTGTGCGTTATGTAAACATAAATGTAAATGTACAGGGTTATTCACGCAAGTATGCCATAGTCGGTGTTTTTTGAATGGAACACCCTGTATATTTGCATATTTTTGAAATTCTCCTAGTGTACCGATTCCTACAAACTGAATAAAATACCTGATGTATTTGATTTTAATACATTAAAATAAATGCTCAAAATGTTCTCCACCTAGTTGTTGGCAATAGCACAGTGTCCTATAGAACTCCCCCTTTACTTTGTTTAAAGTTTGAGGTGAAATATTCCGTATTTCTGTAGTTATCCTGTCTTTGAGGTCTACAATGCTAGTAGGTTGTGTTGCATATACTTTGTTCTTGAGATAACCCCACAGAAAAAAATCTAACGGCGTAAGGTCTGGCGACCTAGCTGGCCACTCAATAGTACCTCTTCGTCCAATCCATTTATTGGGGAAGATTTCATCTAAATAAGCTCTTACCATCAAAGCATAATGGGGTGTTGCCTCGTCTTGCTGGAACCAAACATTTTCATTCGGTAAGCTAGGATCTATTGCGTTGGGATATAAGTTTGCCAACGCAGGAGTATCTTCATTTCTAAGCATATTCAAATATTTTTCAGCTGTCAAATTTCTATCTACAAATATAGGACCAATAATATGGTCGCCTATGATACCGGCCCAAACGTTCACCTTTTGAGCGTACTGAGTATGTCTCACGCATCCAATTAGGAATCTCTGCTGACCAATATCTACAGTTCTGTCGGTTCACCTCTCCATACAATGTGAATGTTGATTTGTTAGAAAAAAGGATGGTACCAAGAACTATCCCATTTCTGTTCAGCTTATTCATCAATCTTTCGCAGAAATCCATTCTACGATCTGGATCGTCTTCTGTTAACTCCTGCACAAAAGTTAATTTGTAGGGATGGAGTTTTTCTTCATGAAGACATATTAGAACAGTTGTATGACTAATATTATTTTCACGGGCAATTTGACCTGTACTTGGAGTTGGATTCTCTTCGACACTTACCAAAATATCCATTTTCACATCATCTTCAACGAAGTGTGGTTTTCTTCACAATGTTTTGACATGTCCAAGCTCTCTGAATTGTGCATGAATTTCAGACACAGTACTTTGTGAAATATTAGGCAATTCGTGATACCTGTGATTAAATAAGTTTGCCACTTCAACTTGACTTCTGCAGTTATCCCCGTACTCGATCATCATTAAAATCTCAATTCGGTAAGTCTCAGTTAAATATTTCATTGTTATGTCGACTAGGAAAGAGTGTTCGACAAAGATTTTACTTTTTCAGTATAAACTGTCAACACATCAACAACTGACAGAATAGAAAACAATCCACAATATTTACCGATTTTGTCTAATTATTGGCGTTTTTGGGCAATTTTTAGGTACTCATGATAAAATTCATGGGCGTAGCATGTTCTGTTTAATATACAAATACGTCTAATAATAAGTTAGTTTAGATTTTTGATAAATCCATATTTAGCTTATTTAAAAAAGTACCAGTATTTAAAGTGTAATAAATTATTAATTTTAAGATTTCACCCTGTATAATTCATAATCGACCATACATTATTCAGTTTGTTGGAATCGGTTCATTAAGAAGATTTTAAAAATATGCATATATAGGTACAGGGTGTTTCATTAAAAAAAAACAACACCGACTATGGCAAGCTAGCGTGAATCACCCTGTACATTGACATTTATGTTCACATAACGCACAACTCGATTCAAAAGTTGACGTGTCCCGGCATTTTTCATAATTCTACAAAATAATGACATAAAGAATTCTATTCCATAAGTGGTTTCCACACTGTATATTACCTTATTTGACTGTCACAATAATTATGGCTTATGTTATTTTTGAGAAATGTTCAAGCTATAATTCGGTAAAAATTGTGAGGAAATCATTTTTATATTCATATTGTTCACTCCGTTCAACAATAATAAACAGAGTTATCCGAATTTTAAGAAGTAATTGAGGATTCAGAATTCTTTTTACGTGGACTAAAACCTCAACCTACCTGAGTGAATAAGATTAAACTCCCAATGCGTAGTGCTCAAATTACTAAAAAAGAATATCAGCAAAGAGTAGTAGTGAAGTAGTGAATATTCATCGGTAATGAATTTCCACAAATTTGCAAGGAAAGCACTTCAGAAACGGATTAATGAATTGAATCAGTTGATTAAATAATTAAAACTGGCTCATCTGCTTCTCTTGTTTGAAATTCGAGATCTTTCCACTATTTCCAGCTGCAGTCTTCTAATATCTCCCATGTTATCTCGTCTACTGAGAATACTCAATTTACATTAGATTGTTAAACGTGTGAAAAATACAGTTCACAAGGAAGCTGGACCGTATTGACTACAGAAAAATGTGTGAAGCTTGAAAATTACCCACGCATAATATTTGTTTCAAACATGCTATCAACATTATCCAATGCGCATGCGTATAAATCGTTCCACCTTTTGTTGATTGAAGATTTAAAAAAAAACTTAATCTGGATTCCTGTGAGCCGAACTTTTAACCCTAAATCGTGGGTAGACAAAACATTAATAGATTCCCGGTGAAGTGGGGTCGTTGTAGTAGTAATTTATCACCGTTAACTCGGTTTATTCTTCTGCCTAAGAATGCGTGAAAGTATGGTATAAATAAAGACGAAAACCCAACCGTTGATAATTCCTTTTTCCCTTTAGACTCCATGTCAGTGTTTGGAAATCTCTCCAGCAACAGGTTAAAGAAGGTTTCCTAAAATAGCATCCACAATATTATGAAGTTGCAGTAGGATACTTCTGAATGTATACAGAGTGGAACAAAGTCTGGAAACGGTCAATTAACTCGTAAATTGTTAGTCACAATTGTACAAAATTCAGGGTACACCTATTTTAGGATGGGGAGATTCCATATTAAATATTTGCAATGCTGCCAGATTTGCCTTTTTTCCCATATTATTAGTAATTTTGGTTTCTCAAATTCTTTACCCTGTATTTTCAGTCATTATTAGAATCTCCTATTTAATACGAGTTCAACCATACGTAATACTTATGCTTCTATGTAATCTGGAAGGTCTGAAATACATGAAACGTGAGTCTGGCGCACCCATTTGTAAATTGAATTTTCAAAGTATCCTCAGGATTGGAATCAGATTCAATTCTACCTCATCAACCAATTAATCGTCCGGGAAATATCTCATCTAAATAACGCCGAAGATTTACACCAAAATGAGCTGGAGCTGAAGCTTGCTGAATTTATATCTGATCAAAATTGGCTCTAAGTTGGTTTCTCAGTATAGGCATAATTTCATTTTCAAGTAGAAGTTCATATTCATCTCACTTTGAGTTTTCTTCGATAAAGTATCGCCCAAAGTCACAGCAGCCCCCCTTTTGAATTCCTACAAATCTACATATTTTGCACTGTTTTATGTGTTTATGACCTTCTATTCTAAATACAATCGTAAAAGTTACCGGAGTTGGTAATTTGGTCCCCAAATATGACCTCACAGATATTTAGGAGGTAATTTGGTCCCCGTGGCCAGCAGGTATAATATTTCGTACAAGTAATCTGGTCCCTACAGAATAAACGTATAGGTACCTATATAGTTTCTCCAAGTTGTGTAAGTACGCTAAGTACTTAAGGGGTACTTTGACATGTATAACGCAAATACTAGTATCTAAATAATAGAAAGAAATAAAACAAAATTTTCATTTAGGTTATATTTACTACTATTTAATAAATATTATTAAACGATGCAAATGTCAAAATTTGATACATTTGAATGATACACATGCTGGAAAATAAAGTCTGTCTTTCTCACCGCTTTGGTATCTTTCAATGATATTTTCAATAAATTTCTGGCGGTTTCTAACACTAACTTCAGGTTTTAAATGTTACCTTTGCAATTTAACATGAGTTTCAATTTGAAGTTTATACAATTTTTCAAGGAATGTTATTAAATTAGGATGTGCTTTGTAGAAAGAGTCATTGAAAGTTCGATGAAAAGCTTCGCACGCATTTGTTGTCCGAGTTAGATCTGCTGAATTTTTGGCCCACACTTTCGGCGGAAAATGAGATTGGTCATCAATATAGTTTTCGATCAAATAATCTGAATACTTTTCCAACCTTGTATCGTCCGGTCTGTTTTCATTTAATTCGAAGGCAATGCAATCTCCGACTTCATCAGGATCCAAATAATTTAGACCAAAAGTTGAACGTAACCAACGGCCTACATCACTGTTCGCGTCATTGTATTCCGAAAGTAGGCCAATTGATTTAATTTTTTGAAACCGTGCCTGGGCAAGATGGAACCGGCAACCAATCATTTCGGCGGAAGGCCACACTTCCCGAACCGCTTTATGAATACCCATCTCAAAATCACACACAGCTTGATTGCGATTGCTAAAACAATTTTGATTTCGAAACACTTATCCAGAATCATTAGAAATAGTTTTTTGTACGTCTCGGATGTCTTGTTTGGTAAAAGACAAACCAACAGTGGTATGTAATGTCCGCTTGAAAAACCATGAATAGTGAACCTTTGACAAACATATTTGGTACAGAAATCAACGTAGATGCGTTCTGATTTTTCCAGAGCTTCGAGATTGGTTGTGCACGTAAAACAATAATATTGCTTGGCAAGAAATTGATAAAAATATATTGTTCGTCTTGAGACTTTTGTGTACAATAAAGACTAACGAAAGGTTTAAAAAGCTCATCCAACAATGTTCAACAATTACCTAATATTGATTTACGATTTACTTGAATCTAGTAACTTTTTGATTCGTATATTCTATAAGTGAATAATAGGTAAATAAAAAAAATTTTCACCGACTACAAACAAGCCATAAGAAGATAATTGAATATTTTTGCCTGGCGAGGAGTGAAGAAGTGTAGTTTGATATAATTTTTTTATTGTCCCCATGGAGCTTCCTATCCAGCAAGTCCGTTACGCTAAAATTCTCATATACTTAAGGATAATACGCTTTAAAGGGAACAAAATCCTACTAATAGTTGAAAACGGCTCTTTCATGTAACCTTTCAAGATTTAAAGTGTACTAATAACGGAGTTCTGTGCAACAGTATAAAGCATCAGAGAGCATCATCGGATAAACTGGCACACAAAGTTTCTCGCAAGTTGCTTGCTATCTGCCGGTTACAAGACTTGCGGTTTTCTTAATGCCTCATCTAGACGCAACCTCTCCCTGAAGTTCTATGATTTATATTATACTTGTTTCTAATAATTCATCCAAAATTCAACTGATGGTGCCTACTTTTCCATCCTATTCCCCAACAATTTGAAACTAAATATAACTGGTTAGTAGCACAATAAGTTTTCATTTCTGGCTGGTTGATTCAGATATTGAAAAAGATATTTTCCTAACAAGTGCTGAAAGTGATACTTTCCCGCACGCGACTGCAGTTGACCCGGGCAAGCGGTCAAGGGCGGGAAGGACACTTTACGCATGAGTTAGGAACAATATTTTTTCTACGACCGTATATACAAAAAAGTATATCAACCCATTTTTCAAAAGTTATTTTATTTCAACATACATATAGAAAACTTTAAACAAAAACTATTAGTATTATTATGAATATTCATATTAGAAACACAATTTCTTGCATTCTGTAAATTACTTAAAATTACCGGTCCAGTGGAGTGATTTGGTGTTACCTGGTAAGTAGATGACGTCGATGATGATGGCATCGGCTGCAGGTCACATAAAGATGACGATGAAGGTGACGGCAACGGTTTTAAGTCATTTGTAGATGAAATAATTTTACTTGATATATTTTTCTTCTATGAAACCCGGGTGGTTTGATAGTTGTTTTATGACACTACTTCAAATAATGTACAGGGTTATATCAAAACATCTTCATTATTTTTTATTTTCAAAAAATTAAAAATGCAACAGAAAGCTAGAAAAAATGTGGATTTCATTTGATGGACCATTTATTCACCTGTTGTATGTATGTATGTGTGATTTTTGGGGTGACATTCACTGAGACCTAAAAGATCTATTGTGCCCCCTTACTTCTACTCAGTTTCTGAGGAGAGTCTCAGAAACTAGTAGTTCCCTGTTGTAACAATAGTTATAACTTCCGAAGTAAAAAACTATCTAATAAGGTCAAAATTTGCATAATTTTACTTTCCCGCACTAGTGCGGGAAAGTGACACTTTCCAAACTAGAATGCGTACGGGAAAGTGGGTTAAAACGCACGGTTGTAGAAAAAATTTTGTTTAGCAGCCCAAGGACGGGAAATTCTTCATTTTCGTCAAAACTAACATCGGCCGATCATCACGATACCATGAAGAGGGACATGTTTGTGAAATGGACGAGAGAGACACATCCACCAGTTTTACTTAACCCAACTGTTATTGTGCTGAAATCAGGATTGGGTGCTTAGGGCACGAGTGCCAGACTTGGCACGCCTGGCGGTTGAAAATAGAACGCATAGATTTATGAAGTTTGTATTTTTTTCACTGCACGGATTAGTCGGCCACTTTTGAATTTCCATTGCATTATTCAAGTTTATGCGCGAAGATCTCGAGCGGAAGCTTAAAATCCGTCATTAATACTGTTGTAAAAGCTGTCAACAACATTGCTGGTCATTTTTAAATAAAAATTTTTATAAACTGTAATATAACTTTAAATTGAAAATTTAACAATTCAATTTTATGTTTCCACTAATTTTTTTGTGGTAAACGTACAGCTCTTGAATGTCCAATTTGTATAATGCTACGGTTTTCCTTTTCAAATATACGATGCTGTTATAAGTAGATGTTGCCAGTCGGACTTCCTCATGAAGGGTACCGTACCATTATCTATAATAATGAATATTCTGCTAAATATTGCAAACGTCTACCTGTTGTCGTTATTAATATCAAGCAGAATAATTATTTGAAAATAAAATTAACAATATAAAAAAACGGAAGCTTAAAATCCGTCATGGATACTGTTGTAAAAGCTGTCAACAAAATTGCTGGTCATTTTTCATTAACTCACAGACAATTCGAGTCATTTTTGCAAGAAATGAAGAGTGCATATTAATAAGATATTCCATTACACAGCAATATATGCTGGCTGAGCCGTAGTGAAGTACTTCTTAGATTGGTGGAATATTTGAGAGGAATTAGGAATTTTTGTTGCAAAAACATCAAGCTCAAGTCTTTCCTGATCTTGGATTTGTAAATTGATGTTCCTAACTGATATTGCAAATCATCTTGGTAAAGTGAAGTTCTGTGACTATCACTCCCACAGATTTGGTTCCAGAATAGCAAATTTCACAAATCTGTTGAGGTTCAAGCTACAGATCCTATATCTTCCAGATTCTGTAGGTTATATGTAAATTCTCAGAATCCCAACATGAATCTAAAGTTGCAAGGATCAGGTCAAACTGTTCTAGATTTTTATGATTCATGGAAATCTTTGAAAAAAAAAATAGATGTAATCATTCTAGGTATTACCCCCCCTTATAAATACATATTAAATATAAAAATTTCAAAAATAATTGTGATAATGTTGTATTTAATAGGAAAATGTTAAGCTACATGAACTGAATTTGCTCTCTTCTTGATAAAGCCAGACTGATTTTACTGGAAAATTTTTTTTATGCTTCTCTTTTCGCATAGATGGAAATTCAAGATTTCAAGCTTCAGCATATTGAATTTGGGAAATCCGAGTTATGGAAGACAAAATTTATAGAACTAAGAAAAGTTTCTCAAGGTGATTCCCAAGATAAATTGGAAGAAATACTGAATTGTTGTGCTAGTTTGTCATGAAAATTCATTTGCCTGTAAACAGTGGCATTTGCAATGCTTTCAACATTCAGATCGTCTTGTATATGATTGTGTGAGCAAGTTTTTCCCATATGAAAATAATTTTGAATCCAATCGAACTCGAACAACAGAAAGTTCAGAGTAGTCTGTAGTATTCAAAGTAACTAGAAATGAACCAGAAATAGAAAATCTTTCGCGAGAAACACAAGGACAACGTTTAAAATTTCAAGCAGAATCTTGAGTGTGTATAAAAACATATATTTTGCTTAGCAGTAAAATCTGTGCCATGTTTCCTTTCCAATTAACCTTCTTAGAAATATTGTAGATCGTTATTTTTGATTTTATTGGTTACCTTCCTCATTACTGTCAACAATTATAATTTATCCGCATGAAAATTATTCAGTTTTTCATAGAGTCACTTCAGCTTTGTTCAAAATTGTATTGAGAGTATGTTTTGTGGGATGGGAGGAGAAACCTCCATTGACATACCGGTTAAAAAAAGGAAACGCACCTGTGTATATCCTGAAATTACTCTAAGGATTGGTACTGAAGGAACTCCTATTCTCTGGGACTTCAATCATGATAATCAAGGAACTCTTCAGATCTCTTAGGTTCCAGTGAATATTAACCTCAACATACAGGTGTCTAGGAAATTTCCCGTTGAACGCAAATTACAGCTCCTGCAAACTTCTAACTTGTGTCTTGAATAGCTTTGCTGTAATAAATATTTTAATACAAAAAACGTTGTTCTTCTGTATATTCCTTGTGGTGTTCCCATTATTCTTTCCGTATCCAATTTATTGGGAAATTGAATCACAATATTTTTGGTATTTTTGTTACTTGCAAATTTTACATTGAATTCAAAATTCGTATAAGAGTTATACAGTTTTTGGAACTTTACTTCTTCACGTCAGGTTATGTTTGAGTGACCACGGGTCGCGACGCAAAAGATCTGACCGTTACGCGTTACGTTACGCTACGTTATGTGCCTTGCTTGCGAGCTTGTGCCTCCTTAGTCTCTTTCGCGTTTCCGAAGCAGCGATTCATATGCTCCGTCCGGGATTCGAACCCGGGTCGCCCGCGTGGAAAGCGAGCATTCCACCACTGAACCACCGATGCTTTATTAAAATTCTATGCAAAGCTGGAATTCGCAGTGCTGGTGATCTACTTGAATTTGTTCGGATAAATCTTTACTATTATTTCCATAATTTTTTGTTGTGCGATTAAGGGCTCTAGCACATTTACTTTTCGAAATACAGGGTGTTGAAATTTGGAAAACTTAAATGTTTTAATTCGATAACTTTAAAATAGATGGATGAATTGATTTGACATTTGGCAGGTTGTTTTTAAATGTAAAAGGGCATATTTTGATAGAAATAGTAGTTTGTGCAACTAGTGTGGATATGATAGCCATATTGCACGAGGGCGAAATTTGAGTTCAAGTGATATATGGACAATCCACACGAGTCGAACAGCTTATTTTTTCTACGAAAAACTTAAGAAAAAATCTAGAAAATAAAAATTTTTATAAACTGTAATATAACTTTAAATTGAAAATTTAACAATTCAATTTTATGTTTCCACTAATTTTTTTGTGGTAAACGTACAGTTCTTGAATGTCCAATTTGTATATTGCTACGGTTTTCCTTTTTAAATATACGATGCTGTTATAAGTAGATGCTGCCAGTTGGACTCCCTCATGGAGGGTACCGTACCATCATCTATAGTAATGAATATTCTGCTAAATATTTCAAACGTCTACCTGTTGTCGTTATTAATATCAAGCAGAATAATTATTTAAAAATAAAATTAACAATAAAAAAAAACTTATTCACGGGGAATCGAACCCGGGTCTACCGCGTGAGAGTCTGACTCGCTTACTACTCCACCACCGAGGAATATTCAAATTGTTTCCGTCTATAACGTCACATAATATATTACATAATTTTTGCTTAAAAGGAACTAAAGTTCCTTCCGTGTGTCCCGCGACACGTTCCACCTTTTTATGAAGGCACTTCGGCTTTGTTCAAAATTGCACTTTATTGAAAGGTTGCTTACTCCTGTAAAACCCTCCGTAAAAATCAAAAATTTTGAATAAGCAAAGGACAAGATATCAGTACCAGTATCAATGAATATTATAACAGCTCTAGTCGATTTTTATCAAAAAGAAGAAATAAATGGAAGCGTAATAATATAACAAATTCCTTGGCCTAATATTGGGAATATTCACATATACAGTCATACTATTTAGTCGATATCATCGTACTTAATCCAAAACAGGTGTGTATTAGTGAAATAGAATATAACATCTTATAGTAAGTGAGTTTTTTGTGGCATTACTTATTATTTTTTCTCTTATTTTTTTGGAATCAAACATGCTTCGGGAGAGGGGCATACAATTCAATGGGATTCGACAAAAATAATATTGAAAGAGCCCAATAATAAAAGACGAAAAATCAATGAAAGTGCTTTAATACAACTAAATGCAGATAAATGTGTAGCTAGTATTTCAGCCGAATGTAGTCAAATTTGGTTACCAATGTTAGAAAGTGAAATTTCCAATAATCAATTACCTGCGTTATCAGGATAGCATCATAAGTTTTTATTCAGGTTTTCTTATGATTTTTCATTGGAATAGTTGTTAATCGATACACACTTCAATACACAAAATCAGCAAACTGAGTTATACATATTTTGAAAACAAAAATAATCATACACAAAAAAGTAACAACAAACGCGTTTTATTAACAATATTAACAATATTATTTATTAACAATATTTCCAATAAAAACCGTTCTTGGAACGTGCACTTCACCAGGGTGGGGGATCTCTGAAGACGCGAGGGTGCTGCCACATAGGGAGTCCCGACAGTACTGCATTTCTAATTTAGTGAGAACTGTAACGCCGTTAGTGGTAGTTGCAGAGTCCTCCACATTATATATCAGCGCTGACATCCTAACGAGTTATCTATGATCCTAACCTAACAACTGCTTGACGTGCATCATGAGTTTGTCCAGTTTCCGTTTTTTTAAAACTATTTTGCTTATTTGTATGTGTGTTGAGTATTCGTAGTTGGTTTTTATTGTTTATAGTAGGACTTTTTTATTTTAAGAGACAATGTACCTATAGAAAATGATGAATAGACTGTAATGTGAGGTGCATCCGGTAAGCTCTATCTTTATAAAAAACATGTTTGAATAAATGAAAAGTGACAGAAGTAGTTATTCTTCCATACAGCTTTAAACTTCCCAGCATTGTTGTTGAATTCCTAACATTTATTTTTCTTCATGTTTGTCATTGAAATATGTAAATAAACGTCTCATTTATTGTATACTTTTTTCATTCAATAAAATATATGAACTTGATGATTATTGCTTCATTTTTTTCACTTCAGGCATTATATGGTCCATTTTTGACATTTCATTCAATTTTACTTGACTATTTGATTGTTATTATTGTAATATCAATCTAAAGTTGAGTAACTTTAAATGAAATATCAAAAAATGGACCAAAAATGTCATTTTGCAATAAAAGTAAAGTTACAGTTATTCTGTATATGCCGCCAAAAACTGTAAAATTACAGGGGTCTTCTTTTTCGGCTGTTAGCGAAGTTCACAACCATCTGATTTGTGTTAGAGTGTACTGACGGGACTCTCAAGTCTCAAGACACCCGTACAAGTAGAGGGCGCCACGGGTCAGTTTCCCATCTATAAGTATTTTTTTGCACTTCACTGGATTCCATTCCTAGTAGACTATCATATCGTTAGAATGTCATAACATGAAATATTTCATTTCACATTTTACCAGAGATGTGATATACTATGAATGGACCTTAATAAAATTTGACAACAAAGTTTTGTAGTATTAAACTTCAAAATATTATTGATTGTCTAGTTGTCATATTTTTTTCGTAATGTAAGATGGGGACCAAAAATTATTTTATTACTAGTTAATCTTGACAACGGTAGCTGGAACGCTACCGAAACATCGAAATAAAAAACATTATTGTGGTTCAATTCCCAAAAAATAAGAGAAAGAAGAATATACCATCATTTTCACATCACAACATATATATTGATAATGATTTCCCCTATTCCAAAGTCTCATATTCCTTTGATGCCCGTTGTGTCGGTAGGGTGTTTATATGAAACTTCTGATCGTTAAACTTTACAAAAAGTTAATAATTTGTCGGCTGGATCTTTGAAACGGATACTTAAAAAGCTGAAAGCTTAAAAACCGGCTGGCACCGCGGTGGCATGACGTCATAAACGGCCACGTTGCGTTTCAAAACAATATGAAATTATGTTCTAAAAACGACTCAAGCACCAGATGTTTTTTTTATTTGAAACAATTTCCAGTCACCCAATCGTTTTGTTCCTTAAGTGAATATCTTTTTAAAAGTAACGTGGGTGGTGGAAAGTTGTGATATCGGAGAAGAAAAACGTTAAGTTCACTTTTGGCATTCTGTAATAATTCAATTTTAATAGGTTCATGTCTGTATACAGCTGGATTTTGAACTACTATGTTTTTGTCCTTATTATTGTTGGTTGCATTTTTGCGATTTCCTTCCAACCTGACACAATAGTTTTGTTCAGTAATTGTTGTCTTTTTTCTTTTCAATAGACACATCCAGATCACCGTATTTTTTTGTTCTGCTGTGCACAAAATTAAAAAAGTATTTATTGAGACGATAGCAGTGACAAAACGTATTAAAAAAAATTGCAGGCAAGACATTTTAATGACCGTGTTCTCATAGACTCCTTTGACAACAATCCAAACTATTAGGCACAATTTAACATTACTTTCAGAAGCTATAACTCCAGAACGGGTTAAGTTATCGGCTTCGAATTTTTACAGTGCAATATGTTCGAGTCCTAGTTTTTGTTTACCATGCTGCCATTCTCAAAATTTGTCTACATTTTACATGAAAAAATTGTTGGAATACAACTTTTTCCAAATTCATGTTGTGAGAACTTTGTCGTTGATGGAAATTATCTTATGAAATTCTGGTAGTCCACATTTGTAACGATTCCGAATCCAGTGGTCTATTTATATTTGAGAAAAAAAATGCCTAATGTACCGGGTGGTCCAATAAGCCGATCTCTCGGCTATATATCAGAAACTATTCATGTTATAACTTTAGGAGAAAAAATTCCTTTGGAAAAGTGGACAAGAGAAATTGCTGGAAATTACTTTCAAGTTTCTAGGTTATTCGCTAGGAGGCGTAACCTGTAGAGAAAAATTTAAAAACCAGTTTTTTGTGAAATATGCCCAATTTTACCCAGTGTTCAATAAGTAAACTAGAAAAGGCCTAAATTTCCCACAAATTTATTCAAGTAGGTACTTTTTATTCTATTATTCCAAATAAATGGTGGGGGAAAGTGTTTGTGGATATATACCTATAACTTTGGTTTGAATCAACTGATTTTAACGAAATTAGTGTCAATAGAAAGAGTGTAGATGAATTAATTACATTCACTATAAAATTATGTAATTTAGTTTTAATTGTCATAGGTAGAGGGTACTTTCGAATGACCAAGATATCTGTATGATCTTTCTCTCCCATGTTTAAGTTTAAGATATAATACAGGGTGTCAATACTATACTCACTTATATTTATGCGTTTTTATCCATATCTCGAGCTCGACAAAAGCTATCAACATGCGGTTTGCACCGTTTTGTTGAGAATTTAATCCAGTTCCATTATAATTCACAATTATTGGATGCTTTCATAAAACACTTTTTGAGGAAACAAATTTTAATTTTTTTCATTCGAAAATACCCTCTACCTATGACAATTGAAACTATATTCCATTGTTTTATAGTAGATGTGATTAATTCATCTACACTCTTTCTATTGACACTAATTTCGTTAAAATCGGTTGATTCAAACCAAAGTTATAGGTATTTATCCACAAACACTTTCCCACTTTCCCCCACCCTTCATTTGGAAAAATAGAATAAAAAGTAATAAAACTAATTTGTGAGAAAATCAGGCCTTTCTTTAGTTTACTTATTTAATATATATATATATATATATATATATATAATCTTGAGCCCTTTTACCCTCAGGGTGTCGGGTTATCATTTTATTGTTGCTTCATGAACTTTTTCCATTCTTTTCTGTCTCTAGTCAGTGTCTTTGCTTCATTCCATTGCTTATTTCTTTCTTGTAGAATATTTCCTATCATGTTGTTCCAGGTTTTTTCAGGTCTTCCTCTTCTTCTCTTGTTTTGTGTTTTCGCTTCATAAATTTGTTTCACAGGTCTATTGCTTGGCATTCTCTGTATGTGTCCCCACCATCCTAATTGTTTTTGTTCTATAAATGAAATAATGTCTCCTATGTCTAGTTCTTCTCTTATTCGTGTATTTCTTATTTTGTCTCTCCTTGTCACTCCTATAACTCTCCTCAGGTATTTCATTTCTGTTGCTTGTATTCTACTTTTGATTTTTTTTGTTAATATCCAGGATTCACATCCATATGTTAATACTGGTCTATATATTGTTTTGAATATTTTTAGTTTTGTCTGTCTTGAAATTTCTCTTTTATTGATGAAGTTCTTATTCATTGTATAGTACAGTTTTATGGTTTTCTCGATTCTGTTGTTAATTTCTGCATCTTGTCTTCCATTTTCGTCTATCGTTACACCTAGATATTTGAAATCTTTTACTTGTTCTATTTTTATATCATCTATCGTTATATTTAGTTCTTCGCCTCCTATGGTCATCACCTTGGTTTTATCTTTGTTTATTCTCATTTGTTTTCTCTTCAGTGTTTCATTCCATATTTTTATATTATATTGTAGTCGTTCTTCATTTTCAGCTATCAGTATTATGTCATCGGCAAATGCTCCCTCAGCTATCTCTACTCTCTGCATATTTTTGTATCCAATGCACATTTTTTTGCTATTTCTATCACATTCCTTAATGATGTCGTCCATGAAAATGTTAAAAAGCATTGGGCTCAATGATCCGCCTTGTCTCAAACCCTCTTGTTTTGAAACCTTCTGATTTCATGTTGTTCTTGATGACATAATTTCTATTATTTCTATATATGTTTTTAATCATATTTATGGTTTTTCCATCGATATTTCTATTTTTCAGACTCTCCCATAACTCTGTTCTTGGTACCTTGTCGAAGGCTTTACTTATTTAATACTGGGTATAATTGGGCATAATTCGCAAAAAACTGGTTTTTAAATTTTTCTTCGTAGGTTACGCCCCCTAGTGGTTAACCTAGAAATTTGAAAGTAATTTCCAACAATTTCTCTTGTCCACTTTTCCTCAGTAATTTTTTTCCCAAAGTTATAACATGAATAGTTTCTGATATATAGCCGAGAGATCGGCTTATTGGAACACCCGGTACTTTCGTCTTTTTTGGCAAAGAAAAATGAACACGGAGTGCCTCGAAAATAGTGATCAAGCTATGAATATGTGTGCCAGAATACTGTTCCTCATACTGAATCTAACAAAAAAAATGAACCAAATTATGTTTTTTTTTTTTTTTTTTTTTTTTTTTTTTCGGGCCGAGATGGGAAACTCATGTTCGACTGGGTCCTTAACCAGTACCCAGACAGTGTTGGACTCATCCCCACGGAGATGCCTACCAACCAAACCCACCTCAAACTCGCCGTTACTCCCGCCTTGGAATCACTACCCTAGCATACTTCAAGACGGGCGGCGGTCCCTCACACACTCTCCCTCATCTTCCTCCTTCTTTCACTCCCACCTCTCTCATTCCATAGCGAGTGCTTCTCTTTCCCTTATCATGCTCTCTACTACGCCACTTATCTCCATCCATTCCTCCTCGCCCTTCAACATAATCTCCACCATATTTTCCCAATACACCGCCTCTCCCAGTTTATTCTCCAACTTCTTCAAAACTTCCTCATTCTTCCAGCATCTAAACACATGCCCCACATCATCCTCCACTTCACATCTCTCGCACACTCCAGTTTCTCTTTTCCCAATCTTTTGGAGGTAACCCACTCTCGACCCATGCCCTGTGAGCACCTGCGTCAAGAAGTAGTTCACTTCTCCAAATTTCCGGTCCACCCAATTTCTCCTGCTCCCAATCGCTCCTTTTAGCGCGCCCTCATACTCATCCCACCTTCTCTCCATTTCCTCATCCATCCAATCCTGTACTTCCTCTCTGCTTGCTCCCCTCCAGCGTTTCTGTCTGGCTCTAGCCATCAGATCCAATGGATAGGACCGTGCCAGCACTGCTGCTGCCAGTCCACCCACTGTCCTGTACGCCTGCACCACCCTCAAAAGTATTCCTCTCTGCACCCGCAGGAGTGGTCTAACCCTCGCATTCACCCCTGCTTTCTCACCCCACACTTCAGCGCCATACAGCATACTCTGCTCTACCGTCCTACCAATTATTCTCCTCTTCCATTCTCCCGGTCCTTTCACATTACCCATCAATCTTCCTAGCCACGCTGCCCTCACTTTTGCCTTCTCTGCAGCCTTCAACATATGGGTTTTGAAGGATAATTGGCTATCCAACCACACCCCCAGATACTTCACCGCTTCCTCCATCCGAATTTTCTTTCCCTTCACCATCACCCCCACCTCCCTTGCCTTGCTCCGCCCCTTCACCAATAGTCCCACAGTCTTATCCTCAGCTACTTCCAGTCCACACCGCTCTATCTTCTCCACAATCTTCCTACACATCCTCTCCGCCTTTCTTTCTATCTCCACCTCTCCCTTTGCCGTACATACCAGACATACATCGTCCGCATACACCGTAATCTCACATCCCTCTTCACATGCTATCCCACAAACTTCATCAAACACACACTTCCAAAGCGTCGGTCCCAGAACCGAGCCCTGGGGCACTCCAACCTCCGTCCCATACCTTCTCCCTCTAGTGTCCACTATCGCACGCCCCGTCAGGTAGTCCTCTACTAGATTAACTAGCCCCTCCCCTACTCCAAGCTTTGTCAACGCGCTCAACACCGCCCGTTTACTCACACTGTTGAACGCGTTTCCCACGTCGAAGAACACAAGCAGGGCCAATTTCTTATTCCTACCATTACCCTGCCTAGCCCTTTGCACCAAGTCCACCACCCTGCCCAGCGCTGAGATGCATGACTTCCCTTCTACAAACCCATGCTGGTTTTCCCTAAAACCCCCATTCCTATCAACTTCCTCCTCAATCCTAACCTTCATTATCCCCTCCATCAATTTACCCAATCCACACAGCAGGCTAATGGGCCTGTAGTCTCCCGCCCGTTTTCCATCCCTACCCGTCTTCTTCACAAGGATCACTCTGGCCACCTTCCACCTTTCCGGAAACTCTTCCTCCCTCAATATCCTGTTAAACAGTCCAAAAAAGTATTCCCCATTGTCATCCAACAGCCTCTTCACCATATCACCTCTCATGCCATCTATCCCTGGGGCTTTCCTTACCTTAATATTTCTCCCCCCCTCCTCTATTTCCCACTTCTCTACCGACCTTATCCCTCTCATTTTCCCTATCTCCCTAGTATTCTGGGCTTCCCGAATTCTGCCCTCCCCACCTCCTTCTACCCCTGTAAACAATTTCTCTATAATCTCTTTCTCCCAATCTTCCTCTAGTACCACGTTCCTGTTTCCACCCATTCTTTTCACCGCTATCTCATACGCCTTCCCCCATGGGTTGTTTTCCAACTCCCCCAGTAACTCTTCCCATTTTCTTCTTTTTTCCCTCTCCACCCTGCGCTCCAGTTCCTTCTTTTTCTCCTTATATCCCACTCTTCCCTCCATCCCTACTTTCCCCCTCAACATTCGTCTTCGTTCCTTCTTACACTCCCGCCACAGACTCTCTATTTCCTCGTTCCACCAGTAATTAGCCCTCCACTTGCGCCTATTACCCCTTTTCCCTTCTCTCCTGCAGCCCTGTATCACATCATACAGTTTCTCTACATCATGCCCAAGTCCCCTACCTATCTCCTCCTTTAATTTCTTCCTCACTCTTTCTGCCTCGGCCTTCGTCCACTTCCATCCCCACTCTTCCAACAATTCCTTTCTCCCTCCTCTTATATTCGTCTCCACATACCTATGTAAACTCAAGCTTTCCTCATCCTCCAGCACCCTCCAACTACTCACTCTTTCCCCCAGCCATTCATCACACGCTGTGATGTCAATAAATGATGAACCCCCGTCACCCCTCACGAAGGTGGGCAACAGTCCATCATTCAGCACCGCCAATCCGTTGGATGTCAATACTTCCTCCAGGATCTCTCCTCTCCTGTCCGTTTTTCTCCCTCCCCAGGAAGTATTCTTGGCATTGAAGTCACCTGTCACCATTCTTCTTACAACTCTCCTTTTCCCTTTAGACACCCTAAGATCTTCCTCCAGTCCTGTCATACTCCTCTCATATTCTTCTAGGCTGACATTTGGACTTATATACACACTGTACACCACCATGTCTCCAATTCGCACTACCACCCAACCGTTACCCTTCCTCACTTCATCCGCCCTCATTCCATCTCCCACCACTCTTATTCCTGCCTCTCCTGTATCATCCATTATCCAACCTTGCTTTCCCACATATCTAGCGTTCACCTCAGATCCACACACCACATCCACTTCCCTTCTACCAATTACCTCATCTAGAATATCATGTGCTACTCTGCATTTTCCTAAATTTATTTGTAGCACCCTCCATCCCTCCTCCACATTTTCTCTTCCCGAGGTCTGTTCGCCCCTTCCTCCTATTTGACCGGACTCATCCCCTCTAAGGGGTCCAGAGGGTCCCTCCCATTTTTTCCATCTTTGTTTCCATTACCTTCATTAACTACCTTCCTCCCCCTACTACACTCTGTTTCCCCTGGCTTGTGTCCCCTTTCCCCACATACCCTACAAAGGAAGGCTTGCCGGCAGTCTTTGGCCATGTGTCCCACGCTTTTACATAGCCAGCATTCCCTTGTCTTCTCCACTCTCCTTGCCTTACATCTCGCTACTTGATGGCCCTTCATTCCACAACCAAAACATCTGCCCTCCTCTCTCCCCTCTATTATATTCACCCTATTCAAGTCCAGCCTAATTTCCCTTTTTCCTAGTAAGGCTACCGCCTTCTCGCATTCCACCCTCACCACCGCCATTTTCATTCCGTTCCTCTCCCTCACCACTTTCAACACCCTCGTCCCTTCCCCAATCAATTCCTCTATTTTCTTACTCACCATTCCATCTTCCATCCATGGGTCTATCCCTACCATCTTAATGGTTTTTGTTTCCCTCCCCGCCTCCACTGCCCTAGCTCCTGTCACCTTTTCCACCTCCTTCAGAATTCCCCTCACCTCAACCCCCTTCTTTGCTTCTATAACCACCTCCCTGTTCCTAGAGACTCTGAGTCTATCCACCCACTTTCCCTCCATCTCCGTCAGACCCTTCTTAATCTTATCTATCCCCTCCTGGTTGACTTCTCCAAGATCCTTCAGGATTACCGCCTCATTCCTGACCTCCTTTTCCCTATCTATATAAATAGTCACCTCAGTCCCATCAGCTCTAACCCACGCGACCATCTTCTTCAGCACCTCCACCTCCACATGCTCCAGCCTGTGTAGCCCAACTCTAACCCCGCTCTCCACTTCCCCAAACAGTCGGCTCATCAAATTAAAAACCTTCCTCTCATCCCTACAATCTCCCTCCATCCGACAGATCAACACCTCCGCGTTGACCCTGGTCCCTTTTCTCTCCGTAGTGCGAACCTCCTTAACCCACTCCATTTCCTCTCCTTTCCCTGCCAGCATCGGATACCTCTCCCTAAACATCTTCTGTATCCCCTTCTCCATTCCACTGTCCTCCTTAGTCACCCACACCACTTTTATCTTTTCCTCCCCTAAAATGGGATTTCCTACTTTCACCTCTATTCCCTCCCGTTTTTTTGTCCTCCCAGTCCCTATTTCTAATCTCATTCCATCCATCCCAGTCTCTTTTCCCGGTCTCCCATCGTGTTTGCCTTCTCTCCATCCTATCTTCCTCTCTTCTCAACTCCTCCAATTCCCTGACTCGCCCCTCCGCCGCCGACTTTTGCTCTTCCAGCCTTTTCACCCTCTTCTCCAGTCGCTTTACCATCTCCTTCAATCTCTCTACACTCTCCCTCCCTTCCTCCTTCGCACTCTCCACTTCCTGCCGTCCTTTCTCCTTCTGTTTCCTCTTCTGCTCCTTATCTTCCAGAGGCGATACCTCCTTCCTCTTCACCCCTGTATCGCTCCACTCACTAGTCTCTCCCGCCTTATCAGGTGTTCGTTTCACCATCCTCGATTTTCCGAAAATACTCTCTTCCTCCACTGCTTTCTGTTCCATTTTTTTCACATACTCCATAATACATCCCACGAGTAGCTAGGGAATTGAATGTCCACCACCACAGAGCCCCGCTTGTGGTGGTAAGGCTGGATACTCCGGGAGGTCACCATGTATCCCGAAGGCACCGTTCCTGACTAACTTTCGCGTAGCCATTCATCTATTGTCACGGTAGCTAACAACGTAGATTACGGATTGTTTTATCGAGGTTTACTCCTCCTAAAAATTTTCACCATAGCCCGGGCGCGAACCCTCAACCTACGCGTCTATATCAAGGCATTCAACACATGCTGCCATAAGCTCTCATAAAAAAGAGATATTATGCTAGTTTCGAACCCGGGACATTCGCGTAGAAAACCAACCGCTCCTATCACTGCGCTATAACCGACTCCAAATTATGTTGAGAAGTACGGATTTCACAGAGGTGCTTCCAAAAAAAGGGGTCACTCTGTATATACATTTCACACCGTCATTCACTTGATCGTGACAGTTAGCGACAACTATGACATGATAAAAATTTTTATCCAGTGAAAATTCTTTCCCTTTCCTCGAAAAAGTAATACCGTTAATTTCTATTTACTCGATGTCATTTTCAGTAGTAATAACCCAAGGACATTGATAATTGTTCGAAAAAATCTTATGACAGATTTCGAAAGCTTGTTGCTTGGAAACAGACCGACGCCGTAGGCGGAGGTCTGTTGCCTACAAGCAACAAGCTTGAGAAAGTTGTCATAAAATTTTTGAGCATTTATCAATGTCCGAGGGTTATTCGGATAGAAAATTTTTTGTTTCAGTATTACAACCAAATAGTGACATTTCGAAATATTAAATATTCGAAACTTCAAAATCGAAATAAATCAATATGTATCCATGGCAACGTGTGAAAATTGCCCATGGTCTGTTTTCAGTGTAATGTTGACATGATTGGCTGAGACTTGTCATATGATATAAAATGAAGAAATTTGATTGGTTTTTGGAATTGACAAAAAATTTTCAGTAGTAATAGCCCAAGGACATTGATAATTGTTCGAAAAAATTTTATGACAGACTTCGAAAGCTTGTTGCTTGGAAACAGACCGACGCCGTAGGCGGAGGTCTGTTGGCTACAAGCAACAAGCTTGAGAAAGTTGTCATACAATCTTTGAGCATTTATCAATGTCCGAGGGTTATTCGGATAGAAAATTTTTTGTTTCAGTATTACAACCAAATCGTAACATTTCGAAATATTGAATATTCGAAACTTAAAAATCGAAATAAATCAATATGTATCCATAGCAACGTGTGAAAATTGCTCATGGTCTGTTATCAGTGTAATGTTGACATGATTGGCTGAGATTGTTCATATGATATAAAATGAGGAAATTTGATTGGTTTTTGGAATTGTCAAAAAATTTTCAGTGTAATGTTGACATGATTGGGTGAAATTGTTCATATGATAAAAAAAGGGAAATTTTATTGGTTATTGGAGCTGTCAAAAAATTTTCAGTGTAACGACAGTGATAGTTTCTAGTTATACACCATTTTCTGGTGACTACAGTAAAAAACAGTCCTGGTTTGAAACTAGCTAGAAATTCTACAATTTTATTCGTAATTGTATTTTTAAAGTCAGTGTTCTAATTTGAACTTTGTTAAGGCAAGGAGCCGGTAGCGATTGCAAGTCGTAGCCTTACAACCAAGTTTGTAATAGCGATAGATACCTTTTATTCAATAGAGTATCATTTCACCCTATTCCCCATTTGGGTTCGATCAGGATGGAAGAACTCTACTACAGGCTACTGCCTTGCACAACAACGCGTTTGTTCAATGCGTCGCTGCGCACGTTGGTAGAGCGTGGCTCCAAAGTGTATAAACACATTAAATACCACATGTACGGGTTGAGATGTGTGAGATAAGAATATTTGGGTTTGTTTATGCTCAGATTTGAAGAATTGTGTAAATTCGTACATGGATGATAATGGATCACCTTCCTACAACATACTATATAGTATACTGAAAAGCGACAAGCGCATGTGATCGTTGCTGATCAATTAGGACACAAACAGACAAATATTGAGGTAAGCAGCAATAATGAAGGAGAAGTGTACTCTTTTTAGATTTCCAAGCTTTCGTAAATATTTATTCACATCTTCGGGGAACTAAAAAGTGAGTGAGTGAGAAAAAGACATTACTCACAAAACAGCCCACTACAACAGTTTTATAACTTACGCTAATTGAGAATGTATCCTTGATGTTATAATCGGGAAAAGCATTAAGCAATTATTTCAAGAAAAAAACAATCCAAATGGCTTAAAGAGCCCTAGTTACAGTCACTTAACAGTCACATTATAAAATAATTAAAAAGTTAAAATTAAAAAATTCATTTTAAAAAACATAGTGAGAATCCACACAAACACGTGGAATTCGACTAATCATCGATATATATAACTCGTATATATTTTGTGGTCTTTATATACAGTGTGGAAACCAGTTATGGAATAAAATTCTTCATGTCATTATTTTAGGAAATTATTGAAAATGCCGAGACACATCAACTTTTTAATTGAGCTGTGCGTTATGTAAACATAAATTCAAATGTACAGGGTGATTCACGCAAGTATGCCGTAATCGGTGTTGTTTTTTCAACGAAACACCCTGTATATTTGCATACTTTTGAAATCCTCTTTATGAACCGATTCCAACAAACTGAATAATGTATGGTCAATTTTGAATTATACAGGGTGAAATTTTTATTTTTACAGTTATTAAACACAAACATAAAATACCTGATGTAAGTATTTGATTTTAATACATTAAAATAAATGCTCAAATTGTTCTCCACCTAGTTGTTGGCAATAGCACAGTCTCCTATAGAACTCCATAACTTTGTTTGAAGTTTGAGGTGGAATATTCCGTATTTCTGTAGTTATCCTGTCTTTGAGGTCTACAATGCTAGTTGGTTGTGTTGCATATACTTTGTTCTTTGGGTAACCTCACAGAAAAAAATCTAACAGCGTAAGGTCTGGCGATATCCATTTATTGGGGAAGATTTCATCTAAATAAGTTCTTATCAATGTGAATGTCGATTCGTCAGAAAAAGAATGGTACCAAGAGGTATCTCATTTCTGTTCAGCTTATTCATCAAACTTTCGCAGGAATCCATTCTACGATCTGGATCGTCTTCTGTTAACTCTTGCACGAAAGTTAATTTGTAGGGATGAAGTTTCTTTTTATGAAGACATCTTAGAAGAGTTGTATGACTAACATTATTTTCACGGACAATTTGACGTGTACTTAAAATTGGATTCTTTTCGACACTTAACAAAATATCCACTTTCACATCATCTTCAACGAAGTGTGGTTTTCTTTTCAATGGTTTAACATGTCCAAGTTCTCTAAATTGTGCATGAATTTCAGACACAGTACTTTGTAAAATATAAGGGCAATTCGGGATATCTGTGACTAAATAAGTTTGCCACTTCAACTGGACTTCTGCAGTTATCCCCAGTTATCCGTATTTTTTCAATCTATTTTGATAGCACTGACAAAAAATGTCCACGTACCTATATAATTCCAGTAGAATTTCCAATTATTGTTACTTGACCAAACAAATTGAAATTTACATTTTTGCATACTAAGTTTTTGTGGATTTTATTTGATTCTCCATATAAATAAATGTGGCAAAGTACTGTGAGAAATAATATTTCTCACAGTATAAGCAATATTTGGTTTTGAAATTAAGTAAGCAATGAGAAATTTGTCACTTTTAATAGCAGTTGTAGAAAAAAACGTTTTTAACGATCATAAATCTGTATTTTTTTAATTTCAATTATCAATTTTGCTTCCACCGACTCTGTCTAAGGAAAGTTCTCGAGTGTTCCAATTTTTGTGTCTCACTTAATCGACCTGCTAGAGTTTAAGCTTTGGCAACATTCACAGAAAAAGCAGAAAAACCTCTCCATTTCTGCAAGTGTCGAGATTCTCACCCTAATCTAATACATGTCAGCAGGAAAGTGTCCAGCTGTCGAAGTATATTTCTGCTGTACGTTACTTTCGCCGGGCAGGCTCTATTCTCCCAATAGTCCCACTAGTTTCTGCCACCTCCCGCTGTCGCCAACTGCTACAGACATTAATTAATATATACTCGCAGGAAATAATTACATTTCTGGCAGGACTGTTTTCATGCTATATAGCTATAGCTATGTCCTCCCCCCATGTTGAAGTAATTATTTTACATGCTTGATTGTTTCGCACCAATGTAATTTTAATTTTGTTTATTAATCCTGAAAAGGGTTGATGGTACGTTTCTGCTTTTGGCAGGAAGTCGGCATGGGCAAAAATGAAAATTTCAATTTGTTTGGTCAAGTAACAATAATTGGAAATTCTACTGAAATTTTATTGCTACGTGGACATTTTTGTCAGTGCTATCACAATAAATTGAAAACATAGAGAAACTAATAATATTTCAATCACATATACATCAATTTTTGTGTGTGTGTGTATTTGTGTGAGTAAGTGAGACAGGAAGATGGCAAGAAAGCTACTCCGTTTGCCAAAATTTTTTAAAAATTGCTTCAATAAATTTGAATGGTGTTGTTCCATATATACTTCACATTAACAAGATAGTGAGGTATGTTGAAAGGTGTGAAGTTAAATTATTTTTTGATGATACGATGCCATACTTTGCTGGTAATGCAGACGAAATTGAGAAATATTTGAATTAGGACCTAACTAACATTCTTAAGTGCTTAGATTTGATGGGGTGGCTAATGGGCCTATTGCACTGCTACCTTTTCGGATCTTTAACAGAGATAAGGCATGTGGATGACGACATCTTCAAAATGCCAACAACCACATGACCACCAAATATATCTTTCGCAAGAACTTCGAGATTGTCATCAAAGATCGAAAGGAGCTTGAGGAAGAGAACGCACCACTACTTAGTAGAATGAATGAACTGATCTGGTGTACGGACGGATAAAAAAATGAGCTCGGCACCGGAGCGGGCATATACAGCAAATCGAGCAAACATGAAGGAATCGTCTCGCTAGGAAAATACTCCTCGGTATTTCAAGCAGGGGTCTTTGCAATACTTGCATGTGCAAGGCCAAATATTAAGAGAGCCTACAACAACAGGCAGAACAGGATCTACAGTGACAGTCAAGCTGCCCTTAAAGCACTTCAGAGCTATAGGGTGACATCCCGGCTAGTATGGGAATGCGGCGAAGAACTTAGAAGACTGGCGACTCGGAACAGTGTACCTAACACTAGAGTGGGTCCTAGGTCACAAAGGAATCGCTGGCAATGAAAAGGCTGACGAACTGGCAAGAGCAGGATCGTAAACTCTGATGAACGGACCCGAACCTGCTGTGTGCATCCCCAGATGCTTAACGAAGTCATGGTTAAAAGGATGGGTGGAAGAACAACACAATAAACACTGGAAAAATACGACCAGGCATATATATGGGGAGAAATTCATAAAAGAACTATCAGAAAAATTAGCGAGAGAACTGCTCTCAATGAACAGGAACAAACTACGCACCATAACGGGGCTACTTACGGGACACTTTCCCACAAAGGAGCACCTAAACAAAATAGGGCTGTATAACGGAGACCTTACATGCAGAAGATGCAAAAAGGATACCGAAACAGCTTTGCATATACTATGCAACTGTGAGACGCTGGACCATAGAAGGCAGAAACTGTATGGCAGAACCCAAATGACTCCAGAAGACTGCTACAACTAACGAAAATCAAAGAAAGTGCTTTAATACAACTAAATGCAGATAAATGTGTAGCTAGTATTTCAGCCGAATGTAGTCAAATTTGGTTACCAATGTTAGAAAGAGAAATTTCCAATAATCAATTACCTGCGTTATCAGGATAGCATCATAAGTTTTTATCCAGGTTTTCTTATGATTTATAATTTGAATAGTTGTTAATCGATACAGATTTCAATACACAAAATCACAAAACTGAGTATACATATTTCAAAAATTTGATAACAAAATTTTGCAGTCTTAAACTTCAAAATAATTTTTGATTGTCTGGATGTAAAACTTTTTCTGTTGTGTCAGTTAGGGATAAAAATTAATTTCTACTTATTTTTTCTTGACAAGGGTAGCTGGAACGCTACCGAAACGTTGAAATAAAGAATTTAAAAATATTTTGGTTTAATTTCCCAAGAAATTTAAAAAAGAATGAATAATATACCACAAGGAACATACAGAAAATAAATTAGTATATTTAATTTAATTTGTGATAAATATCTGATAGATTATCAATAAGTATCACAAAATTACCAAGATGCTGGATAAAAACTTTGACTCATTTTGAAAATTCTAGTTTATTTTTTACTTTCCCTTTCAAATTCACATCCCGAACATGTTTCGAAATTATTAACATTTAAAAATAAAGCTTCGTGATAAAGAATCCTATTAATTTAAAAATATATTTTTCTAATTACTCCTGTATAGCTTAAAATAAAATAAGCTTTTCGAACTTATCTGGTATCTACCGGTCTCGTTATTGACAACAAAAGCGAATCGTAAACATAATTTATGAGAGTGGCGTCCGTTTGGGACAGCAACTTGAATCAAACCGCCCTAGAGTGAAATTTCTTATATTGTATTCTGTAATCTTCGGTAGGGACCTACAGTACCTGATCTTTTCTACGAAAAAATAAGTGAAAGCAGCTCCCTAACTACCACTCTAATTAAAATTGATTTTCACCATTCTGTGAATCTCTTGATATATGTATTATCAATACATCCAAGAAGTTTGTTCAATTTCAAATGCCCAGAAAAATTGGAGTTTAGAGAGAATACGATTTTCCGCAGTATTTTTCACTCCGTAAATACTGTAGATACCAAAAAAACATAGTACCAAATTGTAGCTTTTTTTAGTGACTGAAATTCCACAGTAGATTTTCTGGACAGTGCATATTTGGCACTATAAAGCCGTTTGAAACTTCTATTTACGAGTGAACACCACCTTATTCAAGCCCCATTTATCCACTAGGGTATCTTGAAGAATTTAGTTCACATCGTCCAATAGCCCTTGGATGACTCTACAGAATCATTTTCAAAAGAACTTTGTATCACTGAAAATGGAGGAGCTATGTTTGAGGAAAACAATATTTTTTCCAATTCGCACAGCCTACTCCGGATCGTATAATAATATACTTAACCGGTATATTGAGCACGTTTTCTATTATTTATTTCTATTCAATCACTTTATAAAAATTGCAATGTTGTTTGGGGTTGGAAAGTTGCACAATAAACTCAATACATATCTTAAACAACATAGTTCTTGCATCAAATGGCTATGATAGTTAATCTCTTTTTTGGGGAAAAAATCATTCTCACATTCAGCTCTAGAAAGGGTTGATTTTTGAAGCTTGAATTATTATGATATAATATCACAAAGTATGAAAAATTACTAGTTCCCTAATCCAAACGAAATTTCACCCATGTTAAGGTTTACAATGTTATTTCATAATTTCCAACAATTAGGGGTAGTTTTCACCCTTAAAAATAACAATCACGATATAGAATATAAACACGAGGGTGAATTGAACCCAATTAGAAACTTTCATGCCAATCGATGCTGGACTAAAAAATTTCGAGGTTTTGCAGCTTTTTGAGCTTCATTTCCTCACCCACTTAGATCTCACGACGTTATTAGAGCAGCCGAAATAGTAGTTTACCTAACTAGTGCGGAAAGTGATACTTTTCCGCACGCTATTGCAGATGGCGCGTGCGGAAAAGTCACTTTACGCACGTGTTAGGTACACTATTTTTTCTTCTATGGATAAATTATCTCTTAGAAAAAGCTGCGACGGTAAAATTGGTTTTGATAACGTAGAGTATTGACTGACGATTATTTTTTTATTTGTTGCTATGTTGATTCAAAGTGACAGATGAGAAATGTCAGATATTTATTATTATTTGACAATCATTTGATGAGGCTTATACCAGCCATTAAAAAATTATTGAAGCGTACGCGTTCCTCTTTATTGAAAATTATAGCAGAGTTCTAATAAATTTCTTAATTTTTCAGTCATTTGGTAAACTTGGATATACAAAATACATATTTTGAATATTCAAATGTCAGTATATTCCTCAAATGTCAATAAATTTACTTTCCGCACTAGTGCGGAAAAGTGACTCTTTCCGCACGCTTTTTAGTGCGGAAAAGATTCACTTTCCGCACGTTAGTAGAAAAAATATGTGATTCTAATCACAATAAGAATACTCGTTACAATTACAGCATAATATTCTCATAAAACCAGGTTCTGCAAGGTGTGCAGGAGATTTTCCGAGATTGATTTTCCGTTGATTAATATAATTTTTCTACGACCGTGCGTTTTAACCCACTTTTCCGCACGCATTTTAGTTTTGAAAGTGTCACTTTCCCGCACTAGTGTGTAGTAAAAGTAAAATTATGCAAACTTTGACCTTATTAGATAGTTTTTCACTTCGAAAAATATAACTATTGTTACATCAGGTAAATGAATATTTACGAAATAGTCCAACAAATAAAATCTACATATTTTATAGCTTTTTTTTTGAATTTCCGATTTTTTTTTAAATATAAAATAATGAAGATATTTTGATATAACCCTGTACATGCTTTTGAGTAGTGTCGCGAAACAACTATCAAACCAACCGGGTTTGATATAAGAAAAATATATTAAGTAAAATTCTTCCATCTACAAATAACTTAAAACCGTTGCCGTCACCTTCATCATCATCTTTATGTGACCTGCAACCGATGCCATCCTCATCGACGTCATCTACTTACCGGTTAACACCAAATAACTCCACTGCACTGGAATTTTAAGTAACTTACAGAATGCAACAAATTGTGTTTCTAATAGTAATATTTATAATAATTTATAGTTTTTGGTTGAAGTTTTGTATATGTATGTTGAAATGAAGTAATTTTTGAAAATGGGTTGATACACTCTTTTGTATATACGGTCGTAGAAAAAATAATGTTCCCAACTCATGCGTAAAGTGTCTTTCCCGCCCTTAACCGCTTGCCTGAACTCCGCTCCGCGTCGTTCGGGTCAACTGCAGTCGCGTGCAGGAAAGTATCACTTTCCGCACTTGTTAGGAAAATAACTAGTGTACGATGTATTGATGAATATTCACTCACAAAAATATTATGTAAATGATCTTACTCACTTGTTTTGGACCGTGGTTCCCTTGGACCATCCACAGTAACTTTTATAGCTTTGTTATATGTTGCAACTTGGGGTGGACTTGAAGACACCATTATTGTTAATGTGAAGCTTTTCCCTGCAAAAAATTGAGTAAAGTAATAAAAAAACTTCCGTCGTTTAAGTGTATAAATTCCATTTCTTGAAATAGAGTAATCACAAAGTCATTTGAAAAATGTCGAAATTTGAAACTTTATCTTGAATTCATTTCAATAAATAACCCTTCATTGAGCAAAAGAACACTCCAATCGGTTGTAAAATTCTGCAATTTATTTTTCCGTCTACCTCATCGTTAAACCAATCATATGAACACCAAAAATAGGACGGAAAGTATTGTTCAGCACATTGATTCCCAAAGTGGTCCAGGTGGACCCCCAGGGGTCCACGGGAGCCCGACAGGGGTCTACGCTTGCGTGGAAAAAATGGAAGTCCACAACTCGTTAACGGGGGTCTATAAAAATGTATTAGGTGACCCGACTTGACTTCTCCTATGAATATAGGGAGACAATAATATAGACAGACAATATTATAACAAGCTTGACTTCTCCTATGAATATGGGAAGACAATATTATAAGAAGCTCAGCAATTGTTTTTGTAAAAACTTGCATATTCCATATTCAGGAAGTCGCAATATAATCAAAATTTTGATTATATTGCGACTGTTTTTAAAATAATAATCATTATTAGTTCTGATGTTAAATTTTGATTCTACTAAGACTGTTATAACAACATAATTAAAAGTGTAGTAATTTTTGTGTTTGAATAAATAGCTACAAAACAAGAAAATATTTATTTTTACTTTTTACCACTCCGAAGTGGGAGCTTATTGGTTTCTTGTACTGTGAGTCAATCTTTGAATACAAAAAAGTAAAGTAGGAATCCAACTGTTGGATGAAGACGCTTTTTAGACTGGCTTTGAAACTTAGCTTAAATGACAATACTCACAGCATAATCAAAGCAATATAAATTCTCACTTTTTTTTCGAAAACTTTTAACTCATAGTTGATTTAAAAATAGCCACAACACAGATTAACATAGACATATACTTTTTTCGGGTTTTGGAAGTAAGTTAGTAAATGTAATAGCTGTAGGGGGTCCACCAGATCCAGCAAAATGTTTAAAGTGGTCTATGAGAAAAAAAAGTATGGGAACCTCTGGTTTAGCAGCCCAAGGGCGGAAAATTCACAACGCCAAGATTTTTTAAGATTCTCACCATCTGTCACTAGATGATTTTGACGTTTCACGTGAATTTCCCAATTGAACTTCCATATATCTCGAGTTTTTTGTCGTATTTTCCTATTTTGGTTTATTCGATAGGCGAAAAACAGTTGTGTGTCACACATGCAGAAAGCACTTTAGCAACACTTAACTAGTCTTGGGCTGCTACACCTCATTTTTTGCCCTTGTGACACACTATTATAATGTTGCAGGCTCAATATTTTGAATAATCAATGAAACTCTAGCAGAATCGGTTTGTTTGAAAGGTTCAACTGTTGAGTAGGTATACTGAAAAGTACCCGATATAAGTGCTCTAGGAAATTCAGTATTATGTCAATGTAGCACACTTGAGAATACTTCATGTTAGTTTGTTCACCAGGCGGTGCTTCTCCAGGCTCAAGAAAAAGCACGTCAAGTTCGGTCAAGTATGAGCCTTTACCAAAGGATTGTGGAGACGATGTTAAATATTACGCTGGAGTTCCAAGGCCCTATCAAGCGAAATAATTCTTGGCTTTTGCTCCATGATAATCCACATGCTCATGTAGATGGTTGTGATTTTTGGAACTTTAGTTTATTACGTCAGGTTATGTTTGAGCGACCGGGGGTCGCGACGCAAAAGATCTGACCGTTACGTTACGTGCGTGTGCTCTCTCCTGAGTCTCTCTCTCGTTTACGAAGCAGCGATTCATATGATTCGGCCGGGAATCGAACCCGGGCCACCCGCGTGGAAGGCGAGCATTCTATCACTGAACCACCGATGCTATAATTAAAATCCTATGCAAAGCTGGTATTCGCAGTGCTGGTGATCTACTTGAATTTGTTCGGATAAATTTTTACTAATACTGCCATAATTTTTTTTGCGCTATTGATATTTTTTGTTTATTCACAACATCGGTTGCCAGGACGGTAGGTTGTGTTTACAGTTTCTAAGTTTAACACGTCGGTAAGTGATTTACTTACCTACGTCGAAAAGTGATAGATAGCATAAAAACAATTTCACGAAAATGCAAAATATATTTTAAACTGATCCAGAAGTATAAATGTAACTTTTGACATTTCGTTCATTTCGAAGAAATTTAAATTATTTTTCGCGCGATCGATCTTTTTTGTTTATTTACAGCATCGGTTGTCAGGTTGGTAAGTTGTGTTTACTGGTTTCTAAGTGTAACACGTCGGTAAGTGATTTACTTACCGTTCAGACGTCGGTAAGTAAACTATGTCCTAGCCCTACATACATTTAAGTGGTCCTAAATAATATATTACTCCATTCATTACACAAAAGAAACAAAAAAAATAAGAAGTTTGATATTTTTCAATGTACAGAATCGAACAGAACAATATAAAAAGTAATAATTAGCATGAAAATTTTTTGACAATTCCAAAAACCAATCAAATTTCCTCATTTTATATCATATCAACAATCTCAGCCAATCATGTCAACATTACACTGAAAACAGACCATGGGCAATTTTCACATGTTGCTATGGATACATATTGATTTATTTCGATTTTGAAGTTTCGAATATTTAATATTTCGAAATGTCACGATTTGGTTGTAATACTGAAACAAAAAATTTTCTATCCGAATAACCCTCGGACATTGATAAATGCTCAAAAATTTTATGACAACTTTCTCAAGCTTGTTGCTTGTAGGCAACAGACCTCCGCCTACGGCGTCGGTCTGTTTCCAAGCAACAAGCTTTCGAAATCTGTCATAAGATTTCTTCGAACAATTATCAATGTCCTTGGGTTATTACTACTGAAAATTTTTTGACAGTTCCTAGAACTAATCAAATTTCCTCATTTTTGATCATATGAACAATTTCACCCAATCATGTCAACATTACACTGAAAACAGACCTTGGGGCTGTTTTCACACGTTGCTATGGATGCATATTGATTTATTTCGACTTTGAAGTTTCAAATATTTAATATTTCGAAATGTCACATTTAACTTTTCTAATTGTTCCTTTGTTAATTGCACCTTTAGATAAATTGTTTAAGATCTGTTCTTTTTCTATAATAAGCAAAAAATTTTCTATCCGAATAACCCTCGGACATTGATAAATGCTCAAAAATTTTATGACAACTTTCTCAAGCTTGTTGCTTATAGGCAACAGACCTCCGCCTACGGCGTCGGTCTGTTTCCAAGCAACAAGCTTTCGACATCTGTCATAAAATTTTTTCGAACAATTATCAATGCTCTTGGGTTATTACTACTGGAAACAATTTCACCAAAATGCAAATTATATTTTAAACTGATCGAGAAGTATGAATGTCACCTTTGAGATTTCGTTCATTCCGAAGGAATTTAAATTCTTTTATTCGAAATTCGAATATTTCAATACGATCGCGCAAAAAATGGTATAAGCATTTCGAACGTTAAGGGTAATACCGGTCTCCAGCAAAATTGGAGGCTTCGCTACGCTCAGCCTCCAAACATTGCTGTCGACCGGTAAACAACCCTTACCGTTCTTGATACTTAATATACTATTATTCGGAATTTATTTCAATACGATCGCGCAAAAAATGGTATAAGCATCTCGAACGTTAAGGGTAATTACAACGTTTGCATGTAGATTCCTATCGTAAAATTGGACAAAATGATATGAGGATTAAGGGGTCTAGCACATTTATTTTTCGAAATACAGGGTCTTGAAATTTTGAAAACTTGAATGATTCAATTCGACAATCCACATGAGCCGAACTAAAAATTTTTTCTGCGACCCACTTGAAAAAAAATCTAGAAAATAAGTATTTCCATAAACTGTAATATAACTTCAAATTAAAAATTTAACAATTCAATTTTAGGTTTCCACTGATTGTTTTGTGGTAAACGTGCAGTTCTTGAATGTCCAATTTGTATAATGCTACGGTTTCCCTTTTTAAATATACGATGCTGTTATAAGTAGATGTTGCCAGTCGGACTCCCTCATGAAGGGTACCGTACCATAATCTATAATAATGAATATTCTGCTAAATATTTCAAACGTCTACCTGTTGTCGTTATTAATATCAAGCAGAATAATTATTTAAAAATAAAATTAACAATAAAAAAAACTTCTCCACGGGGAATCGAACCCGGGTCTACCGCGTGAGAGTCTGATTTGCTTAGTACTCGATCACTGAGGAACATGCAAATGCAAACATAATTTTTGCTTAAAAGGAACTAAACCGTGTGTCCCGCGACACGTTCTACTTTTTTTGGCATGAAATAGAATCGTTTTTGTCTCATGCCCGGTTAATCAACAGCTAATATTATCCATCAGTTAAGTATCCGTCGAATAAGAGTAACTATCAGACAAAGTTTCAGTTTGTTTGGAAGCGGTTTACAACTCGTTTTCATTCTCTATAGTTTGTTAACTGACAGTTAATGAATGGCAATGCAAACGAATAAATGTGACCAATCTCATTGGTTGTTACAAGAACAAGGTCATATCACATCAATTGATATATTTGTTGGTTTATTGGTGAATGTTCATCCCATGGGCTTATGTGTCTTTATTTTTCTTCCTTGAAGAGTTTTTGGTTGTTGATAAATATAAATTTTCGGAAAGATTATATTCTGGATAGCGACGAGGTCGAGAATATTGTGCAAGTTCTTGAGTACGAAAGAAGGCCTTAAACATTTGGGAAAAGAGTGGACAACTTCCAGGTTACCCCATCCGTTTTCTTATTTTCTAATACGTTTTCATGTTCATTTGCCATTTTCAGAAGCTGTGAAAGCGCATCCTCTCTTCTAAGTAGATCTAGTACTTTCTATTTTTTATTTTGCTTAACACCCATGTAAATTTGACACAACACCACAACGAAATATTAACCTCCAGATATCGACCTATCCGCCAGTTGAAACTGACAGATACCTAAATATTCGACATTTTATCTGCCGGATGAAGCTATCCTGTTGTTAATAAACCGACCTTTCGAAAATAACCGGTGGTTAAGAATTAACTGACAGATAAATTGCTTTTGATAAACCAGGCCTCAATCACCGTATTTGACACGCTTTCCCTGGCGTTACTTGTTCCTGTACTTAGGATTGAGAACTCACATAAGAAAACCATTAAATAGAAAAAGTCCTTGGAAGTGCTTACATAATCCACAAGTATGATGTTTATTCGGGGACAAGATGGAAGTTGGCGAATTGATCAATATTTATCAATAAATGGAAATCAACTTCTTATTGAAGAAGCTCCGTATATTCAGTGGAAATTAACATAAAGGTTTATGCAATAAACTCACGTAAAATTTCGAAAATATGTGCCGATATTCACCACCACACTCGTATATTAGTATTTGGTGAAATATAAACCAAATAATGTTCTGCAGTGTACATATTATTGTTAGATATTTAAGGAGAATCTATCAAATAGGGATTGGTGAGTTGTTGGGCAAATCAAAGGACCACATTGTGAACCACGTATGGCTGGCATAGGGTTAGCCACTGAAGCCGTCGTCGTTGGATCAGTTAGCACTTGGATGTGGAATGCCACCGCCACCCGAAAACGACCGCTGATGCCGGAGCTCGTGGCTACACGCATTAACCTCGCTGGGGCGGCAATCCAGTGTCGTACGCATTATACTTGAGTAAATATGAAGTTTCCAAATTCGCTTTTGTCTATAATATGCTGGAAGGACGTAAGAAGATGGAAATTGATACGATTTGATATTATTATTTATATACAATTCGGACTATAGAAATATTTAACGACGAATGAAAAAGTTGCATACAATGTGTCACATTTAGGATGATATATTCGGATTTTTGTAAAGTTATAGATCATCAACTTCAATCTGAGCTTTCGACTCAGCTTATTACGATTCCAAAAACAGGACCACTTCTCTATGTTTTGCTGCGCGTTAGAGATATTGGAAAACATTATTGAATCGATTCGCATTTTTCTCAATTTTTCAATCTCAACTCAAATTTATTTTTGATAATAAGTGTGAGTGGAAAGTAAAATCTTGACTCAGTATCAAGTATTCAAATATTTCAGTGAAGTAAACAGCACTTTCAAACAAATACCTATTTTATTACAATGGGAATTATTTCAATCCTCACAATAAAAATTAATAACTATAAAATGTGACATCTCTCAACTAGTTCTCAAAATAGTTATTTATGATATGAGTGTTAAAAGTGAGGTTTAATTTTGTGAGTGAAAACGTTTGTGAAATGAGCGGAGCGAATTGAACAATTTCACGAACAAAATAAAATCACTTTTAACACAAATACCATACAATGTTTTTTGTACAACTTCCCTATTTTGATAATGAAACGAGCGAATTTGCAATGACAATAAATTCAAAATGCATTTTAGTATTCAAATAATCAAAAGATTGTTGTGAATGGCAGACGTTGCCAACGTTATGATTACTAACAAATGAGAAAAGACGCTGTCATTTGAATTTCAGTGTTAAAAATACTTTTAACACTAGTGTTAAAAGTATTTTCAACACGCTGCTATGTAAACAATCGTTTTTAACATTGTTTGCTATCATTAAAAGTGTCACTTTTAATGACAGTTGTACAAAAATACATGTTTCTATTGTTTTATGTTTTTGCTAAACTACTTCTTCGTTACGAAATCCAATTGATAATAAGTATTTGAGCATGTTAGCTTTTCATGGCTTTGAATCATACATTAAGAGTTACTCCAGAGAGTCAAACATGTATTGATCATATATTTGTTAGAAGAAAATAAAGATCCACAGTGATATCGATATAAGTGATCATTTTCCTATTCACTTGAATATAGCTACAGACACTACAGCTTCAAGTAGTAAACATCATACTAATAACTCAATATTACATACTGATACTGATTAATTCTTGAATCTTATAAGAGATGCTAATTGTAGTAATGTAAAAAATCATAGTAGTATAGTTAAAACACATTTTTACAATAAGAATAAGAAAACAAAGCCTTGGATTACCCAAGGCATAATAAATTCAACTAAGCATAGGGATAAATTGAAAAAGCAAAGTTTGAAAAGTAATAATTTTAATATAAGCAGTTCCGTAATCAATTGAATAAAATAATTATTAGAGCTGAAAATAAGTTTTATGCAGACAAAATTCAAAATAATGAGAATGATATAAGGAAAATTTACAAAACTGTTAGAGAGGCTTCTGATGAACAGACTTATAAAAAATCTAATAATGACCTCGATATTCTGGATTCTGATAATAAGCTTTATAAACAACAAAGAAAACGCCAATTTCTGCAATAAGTATTTCTCAGAAGTTGGTTTAGATTAGTCTTATCATTAGTTTCGCTAACATTTCTGAGAAGTGACCGAAAAACAGGTTAGAAAGTTACTATTTAATTGATAAAAAGGTACTAAATTCTAATCAATTTGGATTTCAAAGTGGTATAAGTACATGTGATGCAATTTATCAATTAATATCAAATATTAAAAATCAATTGGATGATGACAAAAAAAGCATAGGCGTATTTATTGATTTGGCAAAGGCTTTTGACACTGTCACTCATAACAAGTTATTAAATGTTCCTTAACATAATGGGATTAGAGGTTCAGTAATAAATTTTCTACAAAATCGTACTCAAATGGTGAGAGTTGGAAATTCTCTGATTCACTTGTTACCAAAATTGGTGTACTACATAGTGAAGAGACTGTTAAGCCTGGTAAGGGCTACTAAACGACTCAACAAAGATCATAAAAAGCCTGGAAGCCGAAGTGCCGAGGACTCTCAGCCTCTGACCGGTGGTGTTAAATGCAGCCAAATCAAAAGAATAATAATCAATGTATGCAGTTTAATTCCACTCAATTTTCCACAACCCTTTTCATGCACCACCATTGATAAATACTTTCTCAATGAGGTGTCGAATCCGACGTTTTAGATACAATTTCAGCACCCTGATACCATAGTGTCGGAGATACCCTGTACAAGGCACCAAATAGATGGCGTGTTGAGCATTAAGCCCACACAAACAATCATGCGGTATACCGGGCATGTTATGTCTACCTGCTGCTATATAAACGCAAAAGTTTGATACTCTCATTAAAAACAAGACACACTCAATGTGACAAAGGCACTTATTCTCTTTATAATTTTATTCCACTTTTTAGGTGTCTGACCAGAAAACTGAATATTATTCATATTCTAGTTACTTTGTTGATGGAAGAACATTTTTTAATTTCAAGTACAAGTAGCGCAAAATTTGTCAACAGTAAAAACACAAGAGCTTTTTTTTTCGGATAAATTCCTCTTTCCATCGAAACAGATTTGCCAATCACTAATTTTACGAGAAAAACTGACATGATAAAATCGCGACACAGAACGTGGAGTGATTTTATCTAATGTCAGTTTTTCGAGCAAATTTATTGATTGGCAAAACTTCAAGTTAAAGAGAAATTTATTTGACAATTTAATTCATGTATAAAAAATCGCATATGCCACAGTGCAATTGTCACTTTGACAGCGGCAAAAGTTAGCTTTAACTTTTACAGCGACAAATACACTTGTGGTTTTTTCACTTATTCATTTGTTCATCAATATCACTGTTCCTAGTATGAATTTCAATAACTGCGTTTTTAATAATTGTACATTAAAATAAAAATGTTTTTTTTTTCAATGTTTCCTAAATAAAGTTTGCATTGATATGTTTCCAAATTTCTCATTCATTAAATTGTCCTGCCTAATTACACTCGAGGTTTGTATTGATATTGGGTACATTTGTGTTGTTCAAAATCTAAACTGTTCCCTTTGGCAATTTGACTCGAATAACTGTCAACCTTCAGTTGACAGTTATTCTCGTCAAATTGCTAGGAAACAGTTTCTCATTAAACAACCCAATAAAATACAAACCACTTGTGCAATTATAAGTGATAAAAGAAAAGCTCGAGTGTTTTTTGGCAAGATAAATCAACGACAAAATATTGAAATTTTAAGTAACCAAACTTGCGACTCATTGTCATTGTGTAAAAGTGACGTCCGCTTACTAGATATTGAGGAAGAGAAGTTTTTATCCGATAAAAAAGGATGCACCTTTTTTATCGATGTCAAAGTGACAATAACATTTCTAGGTATATGACATTTTAACATTGGAGTTAATTTATCATTGAAAATTCAATTTTTTGGTCAATTTTTTATATATGGCAACTACAGTTTTTCCTTATGTGACTTATTGAGAAACTATTTACCGCAGAGTTCAAAAAAAATAAGCTACAAACTCGCATACGAGTAATTGCTGGAAATAATTAGATTTCTACTCCATAATAACACAAAACAATCATCAAAAAACAGATTAGACACATAAATATGCAAACGAAGCCATAGGAGAATATCAAGGAGGTTTCTGCAAAGGTCGTCCAGCTCTAGATCAAAAATTTACCATGAAGTGCTTGATGAACAACAGTTATGAACAAAATCTACCGTTGCATATATTGTTCATAGACTACGAGCAGACGTACCTATGACTCAGCTATACCTCATTTAAAAACCAGGAGGAGTAATTTGAATTTAAGTTGGCAATTCTGTAGACCTCTGATTGGTCAGATTCAGCCCAGTTTCACACAACACTTTTTAATATTGACATCAGCTGATAGTTTTCATTTTTGATAGTTCTGACAGATAGATACACTTAGTTTGTCATCCCATCCGCTCTTGTTATTTTATTATTTTCACTTAGTTTCGTTGAAAATGTTCCTTTAAAAACTTCAGTGAGCATTTGTATTAAATATCTGCAATTATAAATCATATCAAAAACTAACTTATTGACTTGCATTCAGTAATTTGCTAATTAAAAACAGCTATATTAGAGAGATGTGTATGTTCTAATCTATACGAAACAGGACAAAGTTTTACATGTGACAGAATATCCGCCTGTTTAACATCTAAATGATCTACTAGACAGACGAGAAATCGACTTATGACTATGCGTGGCTGATTTCTTCATCAATCAAGGCATATTTAATAGATTTGGAACACGACTGTTGACTACTGTTTCGGAGCACACCCTTTAGTAACTAATCTGGTAACTTTTAGTGGTGTGGGTAAGGCTTTTCAAATTACTCCTCCTGGTTATTAAATGGACTTTAATAGACAAAAAATGTACATGGAAATGAGCGGACTGGAACAGCCATTAAAAATTTATGAGAATGATAAAAATGACACTAGGTTAGGTTAGGTTTGTGGTGAGTGGGTCTATAAGGCCCTCCACTGCGACTCACAAGAGTCTATTGTGGCTCACACCTATTCAGATTTCACCAAACAAATTCAGCTTTTTAACAAAGCCGATTATTTTATTTGGTGAATGATATTTCAGGTCCGAGGGCGAGAGAGAGACCCTGCCAAACATCAGATACCTGATTCGAGCCGCGGCGGGGCAGGTACAAATTATATGCTCTGCTGTTTCATCATCTTCCAAACAAAGACGGCAAGTCGGATCTTCCGACAGTCCAAGTTTTAGCATATGATGATTCAGATGACAGTGGCCTGTTAAAAGGCCTGTTAGACAACGTAGGTCATGCCTGCTATGGTCTAACATTTGTTTGGAGACATACTTCGAAGGATGTATAAAAGCCTTTGAATGAACCAATCCTGGTAAATTATGCCAGAAGTCTAAAGCTCTTCTTGCTGTCCAGGTATTTAGTGTTTGTTTGGCAAAACTTATTGCGATGCCAATTGTGGGTTCTGGTCCGATAGAAACACGTGCGGCACCCTCCCTTGCAAGAAAGTCTGCCTTCTCGTTTCCTTCCATGCCAGAATGGCCAGGGATCCAGACCAGCAATACTTTATTGAGTTCTCCTATTGAGGAGAGTCTTTTTTGGCAGTCTAAAACCAATTTCGACGTTACACGGCAAGAGCTAAGTGCTTTTAAAGCCGCTTGGCTGTCCGAGAAAATTTTTATTGTTCCATGTATGAGATTGGCTTGTTCCACTCTCTCCACACATGAAACAATGGCGTAAATTTCTGCCTGAAATACGGTTGCATAGGATCCTAGAGAGATTGAAATTTCTGTCCTAGTCTGCGCCCGTATACACCTGCACCAGAGCCTGAGGGTGTTTTTGAGCCGTCTGTGTACCAACAGCTGTTTGCTCTTAATAGTTCATCCTTACGGAGGACCCATTCATCTCTATTTGGAATTAGGACGGTGTAAGGCAGGTCGTAGTTCACTGTTGGAGGCATTATGTCAGAGGTCATTCCCAGAATACTGTGACTTTCACTGTCCGCTAGTATTCTGCTTCGTTCTGCATAAGCCTGATTTGTGCATTTAGAAATATGTACAATTCTGTATGCTGTCCATCTAGCCTCTCTTTCCAAAAATATATGGAGAGGAGGTAGGTCCAGAAGGATTTCCATGGCTGCTGACGGTGTGGAGCTGATAGCACCAGTGATTGCCAGACAGGCCTGTCTCTGTAAACCAGAGAGCTTTGCTTGGGCCGTTCGCTGTAAAGCTTTTGGCCACCAGGCAATAGCTCCATATGTGATCATTGGTCTAACAATCATCACATATATCCAATAGATTTGTTTGGGTCCCAAGCCCCAAGATTTTCCACAGATCCTGCGACATGTCCACAAAGATAGTCTGGCCTTATGGATAACTTTTTCCAAGTGAGCGTTCCAAGTAAGTTTCTTATCTAGGATAATCCCCAAATATTCTACTTCCGCTGCAAATGGAATAACCTCACCATTGTAGGAAAGTGGTGGAAGATCCTCCAACTTCCTTTTTCTAGTGAAGGGAACTATTACAGTTTTGCCATCTGTTCCCTCTGACACCAACTGTGAACATCGTCCAACGTCTTTTGGAGGGTATTATATGCTACCCTTCCTGACTTGGTCCTTGCTAAGATGACAAGGTCGTCTGCATACGCTTGCAGTTCTACCCCTTCTCTTTCGAGATCGCAAAGCAAGTTATCCATTAAGATAGACCACAGTAGGGGAGATAGTACTCCGCCTTCTGGGCATCCCCTGGAAACCTTGAAGCTGATGGTCTCTTACACTAAGTGAAACCTTGAACAAAGTCTTGGTGGAAGGCACTGTATCCAGGACTCTCAATGTAAATAAAGGGTTTGAATTATCTTCCATTGAAAAATCTCAAGGCACTTTAAGAAAGTTCTTCATGCGCCATTTCGTATATATTTAGGTGAAACCGACCTTTTGTAAACTCTGGATTTTTGCTTTGACATGGGAATAACTGAAAACTGTCTGAATCTACATATACAATATGTCCTCCTTTGCTGGAGTCATATGGAAAGCTTTTTCATTATTGATTTAAGGAAAAAAAATTATCCATTACAAGAAGTACTGCATTATCTAAAACCTAGAATACGCTCATCTAATATCAAATTTTTCAGTCGTATAAGAGGTTTGTCAAAGAATAGTAGTTTCACTCAGTAGTAAAGTACCTTTAAATTTTATAATACTAAAAAATGTTACTGAAAAAATTGATCAGAATTATAAACTAGGTACTATTAAATATGTTATTACATATTTCATCGTAGTTTTTAATT
>CAJUYG010001821.1:30422-56764 GCA_910591675.1 Galerucella calmariensis | reverse complement strand
AGGTACTATTAAATATGTTATTACATATTTCATCGTAGTTTTTAATTCATTTAAATAGAAACTTCAGATTATTCCATTTTTCACTAATATTCCTATTTTGAATGAACATTTAAATCTTGTGATCACGAAACGCATGATAATCTTTTAGGTTTTCCATGTTTTTCAATAATTTTGCATTAAAAACACGAAATAAGAGCATACCTGATCATTTATTTTGTGAATAATAAAATAAATTCGAATACTTAGTTATGAAATTAACATCATAGTGATGTTAGGAACAAACAAATTCAATTTTCATTCATACTAATTCTTGACATATCCAACTTTTTTCAGTAACATTTTTTGATATTGTCAAATTCAAAGGTACTTGTACACTTGTACACTCTTGAGTAAAACTAACATTTTTTGACATTCCTCAAATACGAGTGAAAAATTCGATGTTTGATCACTTTATTATAGGTGAGTCCAGCTCAGGGGGACATTGTATAGTAAGTTTTTTCAATAAGTAATCCTAATAAGCATTCCATATAATTCAACCATCAATAATCATCTCTGAATACTTATTTTTGTTCACTGGGATAATTTTCATATTATTTTGTATGATTGGATCTATTAATTGATCTATTGACTATGAATTTACTGCACATGTATCTCTAGTCATTAAGTTCTAGCTTCTTATTTTGAAAATAGATTAGTGGATTATTATTCAGAAGCATCAGCATTTCGATCAGAAAACGTCTCCTACGTTGTTAATCACACGTCGCTGATCTTCTTGAGTGCTGGCTGGAAAATCTTAATCTCACAGTCCTAACCCTTCCTTTTTGAATGATTAATGTGGGATTTACACAAAATTTACCATTAAAGGAATTAGAGTATATCAATACCGTTGGGGTGGGAGGTTAGATTAAGATTGGGGTTATTATGACTTCATATAATATATTCCACATTGAGAGATTGTATCAAATTATTACAGCATCGTGAAGTATTCCATGAATTTTGTATTGTATAGATAATGCAACTCAATAAATGAATATATACATTTATTTCTTATCTAAATACAGATGTGACACTATTTACAGAGTGCTTTTAAAGTAGGGAATGTGCGGCACATCATTGGAAATGGATTTGAATGGACTATCAAGACCTAATCATTGTCCACGATTTTTTTTATATTCAACCATCTTCGCAAGAAAGTCCCAATAAATTTAAAGTACGGTATCCGCCAAAATAAACAGTATGAAACAGAGAGTGCTGTGGAGTTGTTTATGTAATATGGATTTAATATGTCGATTTGGAACGTACATAAGCGTTAATGCAAGCCTGAACCTCTATTTCCCGAGATATAGGTTCCATTCGTGTGATATCCATTTGATTTTCTTCCTCTACTTTATCATCATCAGAAGCTCTATTTTCTGAGCTTAACTTATAATAACTGTGACCGTGGCTTTGAACTATGCATTGTTACTCTATTTTTTAGACAGTCAAACAATCTCGGTACTACTCAAGGATTTAATTTAACTGTTCCACTGCTCACTGTTTTAATGTATATATATTTTTCTTGTGCATTCTTGGATGTGTTACAACGGTAGTGCGCAAATAACCAGATTCTCTGGTCAGTTTTCTTGTACTTGATGTGGGATCTAAATTAATATGCCGTTTCACTATTTCACTAGTTCATTTTTTTGTATCAGCTACTGACCCTGTTTGGAAAAATTTTATCGTTAGCAGTAATACGTATGAGTGATGAAGTTGTTTGTCTTTATGAAGCTGATTGAATAAATTCGCTGTTCTTTTTGAACACTTCCCGTTTCCAAGAAATATGGAAACAATCCCATGTCGGTCTGCAACAGAATCTACCATTCTGGGAGTATTTAAAAACTAACTTATAACAATGTTAATCAAACTTTATTGGTGTCAAATTACAAATTTTTGGCATTAACTGTTCTAATTTACTTTTGATGTGACAGGGAAAATGACAAACCATAGGCGTAGCGTATCATGTTTAAGAGGTGTTGTACTTGAAATTGATTGAGACTCCTTATTGCAAAGATGATGTAAATTTAAAAAAAAATCGTGGACGATCTTTATGTTTGAAAGATCATTATGTGTGAATAAAGTGGGAGAGGGTTAATAAATGACAGATGCCTGTATCGTAAAAATGTGTCCCGCTAGAACAAAAATCGACTAATCTCCTCAAAATCTAAGGAATACTGCCAAATTTAAGGGTGGACTCTTTTCTGTGGCCCACTCTGTATAACCGGAATATTGATTGATATATCAACGCAGACATACTTATTTTGATTGATCCCTTTACTATATTTGTTCATGAAGAGGGTGCGCCAGTTATTTTCACACTGTCTCCAGCGCGAAACTAAAATGAGAAATGGAAATATTTCAAAATATACAGTGTGTTGAGTGTTTGTGGAACGGAAATAAATTCAGTTTTCTCAAATGGTACACCTTGTATATTATTCTATCTTTTAAATCATGTCGAAGTAAGCTTTAAGAGGTATACCGAAGGCTACAAGGCATCAAATAACAACAATTTTGCAATAGTATTATTATTGCACAAACTTTTAAGAAAATTTGACCCATACTTTTAGTATGGCTACAAGGTCAGGGCAATAAAATATAATACTTGGTTCGACTCCCGAAATAAAATATTGGAATTTTTTAAAAATCTGTAGCCGATATCCGTAAGAAATGTTTCACTATCCAATTCCCCAGGAAAAGATGGAATATACCCCACTTTGCTCCAAAAGAGACGGAAAAAATTGATAAATATACGATATACAAAGCTAGAATGGCTATGCAATAAATACCTAAGGAGTAGACTTAGTGACAAGACGCCCGAGCTACAGCGTTCAATTAGTCTAGTTTCGCTCTTATAGACTTATAGACAGATACGCGTACTAAACAGGCAAGTCAGACTTGACACTACTTGATGGTATCAACAGGGTACTAATAAAATGCCTAGAGGACAAAGAGTCATGGCTACATTTTTGTAGACATTGAGAGTGATTTTCACACCTCCTGTATCAGTGGATAGACGCCGGTTTGGATAAAAATGTAATATTTTATTTTGAACAAGATTCAATAAATAGACAACAACTAATGAGAGCACTTCAAACTATGGAAATAAACAAAAAACTGAGGAAATTAATCTGGATTACTATGAAACAATCAACAGCTACGGTAAAAACACAGAAATATGGAACGGACATATTCGAGATTAACAAAGGAGTCAGACAAGGAGACTCTCTGTCAACAACTCTATTTAATCTGGCGCTGGAATATGTAGTCAGAAACGTAGACAAAGGAAACCTAAGGACAAGGGGTGGACAATTGATAGCTTATGCGGATTATTTAGTCTTGGTAGCAAAAAACAGAGAAATTATGAAAAAAATTTTTTCAAGAAATTGTGGAAGAAGGTAAAAAAATGAACCTTAAAATAAATGAAACAAAAACAAAAATAATGACTGTGAACAAACACCTAATGAACAATAATAATAGCATCGGTGACAAATTTGAAGAAGTTGATAAAATGAAATATTTAGGAGTTACAATAACCAACAATAGGGATGGAGAAATGGAAATTAAGGAGAAAATAATGGCAGCAAACAGAGTCTTCCGGGCAAATACAAATTTATTAAGAAGTAAATTTCTAGGCAAAAATAATAAAATGGAAATCCATAAAACAATAATTAGACCAACAATAACGTATGGAGCTGAAGTTATGATAATGACAAAGAAACAACAAGAAGACCTGAAAATTTTTGAACGAAAAATACTAAGAGTCATATTGGGACCCAAGCAAATAACTCACAATGAATATAGAAAAATAACAAATGAAGAACTAAAAAAAGAGATCCAGAGGGACATCATAAGTGTAATAAAAGAGCAAAGGTTAAAATAGTTGGGACATGTGTAGAGAGCAGGCCCAAACAGCACAATTTATGCGATGACTGAGTGGGAGCCAAGTGGCAAAAAAAAGAGGGAGGCCAAAATCAACGTGGCTACAGGAGGTTGAAGATGACATAAACTGTCTAGGTATCCGAAACTGGAAGGCGAAAACAACCGACAGGAAACAGTGGAGGAACATAATTAAACTGATTTGAAAACTTGTGAATGGGGCCCGATCCCCCCCCAAAAAATCTGGATCTAAAAAGCCGCTCCGGCGACTAAACCCCTCTTGAGGTACATAGTCACTATATATATTATCCAATTGCGGGATCCCAGTCACAGCTAGAGTATGTAGAGGTTATCCGCATGGAGCGGTGTTATTATCTTTTCCTTTTGCTATTTCAGCAGCCCACGATATTGCAATTATTGCAAGAAACAAATTCTCAGGAACAGTCTCGGAGCAGACAAAAACTGTAGTAGACCTAATCAACGAGTGGTGCACAAAGGGTGAAATACTTCGAAGTCATATTCGACCATAAATTGAGATAGAAATAACAGCTACAGCAAAAAGTACAAAGGAATAATATGGCTCTCAACCTATCCAGAAAAATGTGTGAGAGGAACAACAAAAACGAGCATATGACTATACAGAGTTCGGCAAAAGTCCGGGACCGGACAAATATAAATTTTTTGGAAAATCTTTTTATACCACAAATTTTATTCCAACCAATTATATTTTTGTGCGATTCAAAAGTTTCTCAAATTTTATGCTAAATCGTTTTTAAAACACCTGCAAGCAACTCTCTCTAAATTTCAAACTGATGATCTTGGCATAGCTGTTGTAAGAAACTGAATAGATCACTTTATAAGCCTCCAGAAAATAAATGGTTTTGCTATCCTATACCGAGTGGTTAAAAAGATATAGCCACCCTCACAGAAAAATCAATATCCACTTAGAGACATTTTATGAAATAACAAAAAACAAAAAAGTTTCATACAATACGAGTGTTATGTTGAATATTGGCTTAATTATTATTATTTAGACCACTGAAGTACATAATGGATAAAAACGGAACTAACAACTAAAAGTAATAAATTTTTTGTTATTTCATAGAATGTCTAAGTGAGTTGCTTGCAGATGTTTTAAAATCGATTCAGCATAAAATTTAAGAAAATTGTAAATTGCACGAAAAGTATAATACCTAGGTATGGGACACCCTGTGAACACACTGTGCGATAGAGCGCAGGATGGGCTTAAATTAATTGAAAAATGGTGTAAGGAACACTCAATGTCGATCAATCCCAGAAAGACTGAGATGGTCCTTTTCACCAGGAAAAGAAGTTTATCGGGTTTGAAACCTCCCGAAATCTTCAAAAGCAAACTAAACTTTTCGGAAGAGGTGAAATACCTTGGTATTACCCTCGACAGGAAACTAACATGGAACTCTCATCTACACAGCAGAGCAAAAAGAGCATATGCGGTTTATGAGCAGTGTCGGAGGACAGTGGAACGCACATGGAGTCTGTCACCCCGTGTGGTCACCTGGATCTACACTGCAATAATAAGACCCATGTTAACGTATGGATCAATTGCATGGGGACCGAAGGTTCTACAAGCAACGGCCATCCAAAAATTATATCAAATACAGCGAATGGCTTGTTTGAACATCACAGGAGCCATAAGAACAACACCAACTGCAGCAATGGAACTAATTACTGGTCTCACCCCTCTGGACCTACACGTTAAGGAGGTTGCGTTAATGGTCATGGTACGATTGCGCACGGCTGGTGTAAACCCCGAAGTAGGAATGGGCCAATTGAGGTTGAGCCTATGGAAGGAAGCGCTCACTGCGCTACCTCTGCTGCAGGCAGCCAACGATGCAATGCAACCAAGGTTTTTGTTTAACAAACCCTACAAAATTCAAATTAACACAGAGCCAGATGCTGCAAATGCAATACGCATATATACAGATGGTTCAAAAATGAAAGAAGGCTCAGGCTGTGGAGTTTACTCGAGAGCACTGAGCCTCAAGATTAAGTGGGGAATGGGAAACAATACCAGCGTGGTTCAAACAGAACTGGCTGGTATCTCAATTGCCACAAAAGAACTAACCAGAAGAGGAATTTCTGGCAAAACCATAATAATCTGCACTGATAGTAGACAAGCACTATTAGCCTTAAACAGACAACGTGTTATATCGAGGCTAGTACTAGAGTGCCACCAAGATTTAGCTGACGTCTCGATAGATAACAACATTATCCTGAGGTGGGTTAAAGGGCACGACAGGAGTAAAGGAAATCGCATTGCTGATTCTTTAGCCAGGGAAGCCGCTGGACTAAAAATTCTAGGACCCAGTGACACCTACGGCCTAACGACTTCGACAATTGCGGAACTAGCCAAACGTTACACCCATGCTCAATCTCCTAAGAGATGGGATGGAATCAAAGGATGCAATCTTACCAGGATCACCCTGGGCGACCCTCGGAAGCTGGCGCCGAAGAAATATTTGGCGATGACCAGGAAAACCTACGTTTAACAGTAGGATTTCTGACTGGTCACTGTCAACTAAGTAAACACCTCTATACTATGAGGCTAGTGGACACACCTCTATGCAGGATGCGTGAACATGAAGATGAAACTGTCAGGCATGTCTTATGCGAGTGTCCGGAGTTATCGTCAATAAGAGAGTGTGTGTTCGGTGAGTCTTGGCCTACACCTGCCGATATAAAGGAGATGTCTCCCAGTGATCTGTCCACCTTCTTGAGAAGGACAGGATGGACAATGACCCAGGAGGACAACTCCTCGGGAGGATGTACGATGGGTCACATGTGGCCTAAGTGCTGTGAGCCTACACACTCACCCTCCCTACTCTACAGCTACAGAGATGGGACACCCTGATACCATTCGAAAAAGGACATTTTTTGAATATGATGAATAATAAAAATACAGGATGTTCCATTTAAAATAGGCCTGATACTGCACATTGAATGATCTAATAATGAAACTGGAAATTCTGAACACCCTGTAAAGAGATATTCAGTACTCAATCGTGGAATACATTCAACGAATCTCCAACCATTTAGATGTAAGAGAAAATTCGCTTGAATCTGTTATATCAATGAGCTATTACTTTGTTTTCGAAATGTTCACATTTTTAAAAAAGTCAGCATAACTCGGAACCCTCTGTATTTGGGTATGGGGAACCAGTGTGGAGGAGTATCATATTTCTTAGTGGCTATCAGAAAATGCAATAAAATATAGGGTGTTCCATAAGAAAAAATATTAGTTTGATACGCCACACTTTATCTTTCAAAAAAAGGTTTTTCACAAAATTCATATTTTCTCCGATATTTGTTCGGTCCCTTACTTTTGCCGAACTCTTTATAGTTGCGTCACTAGACCCTTGGTATCATATGGTTCGTTGGTATTGCGGACAAAGACCTGGCATCCAAAGGCCAGCATTTATTTTCCTCCGAAAACGGAATTCGAGTGAATATTTAAATAGCATTTATAATGATATGAGCGGTTGACTGTTAAAATTTCACGATGTCACACTGATCAATGACATAGATTGATGAGAGTGTTGTATACATTCGAACAAAATTCCATATATTTTATCATAAATGCAAAACTACGAGAAAATCAAAAAGCCAATATTAAGCGTGTACATATCTCTGTGAGCTTCAATCAATATATAAAGAGTTGGATTAACAGAGAAGAACAGTAGTTGAAAAAAAAATCGATTGATCAACCCGACCCCACAATCAAAAGCGGTATGTTTGAGGTGAAACACAAACCCTAATAGCGAGGGTTAAATACATCAAGTAGTGTGCATTTTTCACCAAAAGCTCACCTACATAGCTAATGGAATCCACAATCTCATTAAGCGGCATTGAAAAAAGCTTCAGCGGTTATCCATGTCTGATCTCCACATATCGCTTGAAATTTTTTTGAATTTACGACTAACAGGACTGGATTAGGAAATTACAGTTCCACATATCGTTGGCTTACTACGAAACGTGACCAAGTCAAATGGCACTTCTTTGTAATTAGTTAAAATTGTGTATTACAGGAAAAAACTAACTATGGGGCCTATTCTGTAACTTTCTCTCTAAAATTAAGAGGCCGTTAAAAATTTAACCGGCGGTAAAATCAAATCGGTATTCGCCAACCTCATTCCTCCTGGAATTTTGAGAAATTCCTTCAAAATAGCCTGTTGAAACTATTATTTTTAAAGGGATGTCAAAGTGTGCCATTAAATAAGAACGGTAACAAAAATGACGAATGTTGCTGGTGAAGCCTTGATTGAGGAATTAATTGCAAACCATAAAAATTGAAAGAAGTTATCAGGTTATATTTGAAATAGTTCAAGTTAACAATCCTTATATATTATATATTATTCTTGGGAAGAGTTTAGATTACGCCAAAGAAGTATTAGGGACTTGAGAGATCCCTTTAAAATACCAACTTATTTATTCAAAAGTCTTACGCTTTTCTAAGGAAGTTTCGAGAATGTTAATTGATCTGATAATCTTCTTGTTTTTCAGTCGTTCTCGGCGCCCATGACATTTTTCATAACTATATATAACCTACAATAATTACACGCAAACAACCAAAAACAGTTTATGTAAAGTAATTTGTGGGTTAGTTTACTATCAAATACAAATGTTCTTCTGCTATCTTCAACTTTTCCTTCTATCTTATTAAAGCTGGTCTCTAGCCTAGCTATTAAATAACTTGCAAGATACTTCACTTGGAATTTTAAAGGAAACCTCCGAAGTAAACAATTTTAGCAGTCTTCTAAAATGTATACTTGCAGAATTGCATTTCAACAATAAGAAGGATTTGTTACAGAATAGACCCCTATGTTGACTTATTAATAACAAATGCCCCGATTAACATTAAGTTACACTACAAGATAAAACCAACTTGTCATTAAAATGGGTCAATGCTCACAGATCAGGTTCGAAGTAGTTGTACCATCAGTGCAAGGTAAATAAATATCGTCCTGAATCTCTGAGCAGGACTGGATAAAACTTTTTTGCACTGTATATATGAGGCACCGTCCTCTAGACCCACAAAGCGATATCCTTTGAATATTTCACAAGAAGTACATTGTTGTTAAGAAAAACGATTCGCAGTCGAAATAGATATCGAAATAATTCACATTACGGTAAATAATTATCTGTCTTATTAATAAAAATTTCTTACTCCGCCCTCTCTTAGATTAGTCAGAGACTAGTTACTCTGAAACTAGCGTCGGTTTAAAGGAGTAATGCAATTGCTATTAATAAACTCCGGCTAAGGAGGTAATAGTTACTCTATCCTTATTACTGGATTAGGTCATGACTTAAGGAAGATTCACAGTTTTATGGTAGGAATTGACCAATAACGTGACGTTATGGTGACATCTGTTCTGTTTTTTATTGTGACATCTGTCAGTGCTCTGTTCATTAATTTAAAAAATAGCAAGTTATCTCATTATTATCATCTCTCAGTTTGTATTTTGTGTTAAAAGTAGTATTGCCGAATTTTGCATGAATTTCACTTGCAAATTGAAGGAATCAAAAAAAGGCGTGCTGAGGAGAAACTCCAGATTACTATGCAACTCAAGTACATGAAAAATTTGTGCAACAAAAAAAAAGGAAAAATTAAATAGAAAATGATAAAAATATTTTATTTTTGATTTTTGATAGCTGCAAATTTCTCTCATAACAATGTTTTTGAGGGATTAGCCCAAATTTTATAACATTTAATTTTTCTGATCGGACGAATATTCTCTGCTTCTTCCAATCCTTCCATCATTCTCAAATCATCCGAATAATAATATCTTCCTTCCATCGCAAAATAATTACTACTCACTGAACCAACACAAATACTTAGTAAATATGCATAATTAATAATAATAAACTGAATAATAGTATGAACTGATAATACAAAAACGACAAACTGAATTTCGAATTACGATATGACAACATATTTATACGACAATTGACAGTTCAACAAAACTAAAATTATATTTGGTCGAAGGTTATTCCGAGCTTAAACTACCTATTTCCTTAGATTAAAATTACTACCAAAGATAGTACCAGACTAACCTCGGAGTAGTCTATTCCCTGTCTAAAAAGCGTTTATTAATAGCGTATCTGTCAAACTGATGGTTTAAGCATAGAATAAAGTTAGTCTTAGGTTACTCCGTGTTTATTAATAAGACCGATGTTTAAAACATGGATCTATTGCAAAAAGGGAAAGCTACAAAAACGAAACGGAAGAGATTCAGAGATTTTTATCGGAATGATAAATTCAATGCACAGCCACTTATACAATATTGAAACATTTGGCAAGTATCGTCAGCTATCAACTTTCCATACAACAATCATAAACAATATAATAACATTATTTACAACTAATGATGAGGGAGGAATTTAATAGGGAACAATAGTCGAGTGGATTATTCTGTACTAGAACATTTCAAATTGGAAAACAAAAGTTCATCAACAATGCAAGCTGTGAGACTGATATAGTAGCTGGAGCTGGAGTCCAGGTTGCTAGACACATACATACACATAATCATTTGGGATGTATTGGATAAGGACAAATATTTTAGTGGGTTACATTGTACTAGAACACTTCAAGCATGTCATCTCCACTTCAAATGAAAGAGCAAAAGTTCAACAACAATGCAAGCCGTGAGATTGATATGGTAAGTGGAGCTGAAGTCCATGGTGCTAGACACAGGCGTAGCAATGTCCACGCATTACTGAGAAAATTGGCATCCGTATTCCAGGCAGAAATCTATGCTATCGCTATCGCTATCCTATTCTTAACCATGGCAAAAAACAATATTCTTTGTGACAATAAGTTAGTCCGTCTCTGTTCTCAACATGCACAGTAAACGTGAACCTTGGTTAATTTTGCTGGATGAAGCCTGTATTTAGGGAATTTATTAGATTAATCTTTTTGAGCAACACAAAATGAGAAAATCGACAATATTGACGAAATTTCTGTGGGCTTCAAACACTCTGATGAGTTTCTAGGAAATGGATATGTACCCTTAACGTTAATGATCAATATATTTTTATTTTGCAATTTCGCTTATCATCCCTTTGACCCACATCGTGACTTTTCAGGCATATGAACTGCTTGAAGTTTTTTTTTGTAACAATAAGTTGAAATTTTTGGAGTGAAACTCCTCTAGGCGCGATGAGCACTCTTTGGGTAAATAAAAAACATTGAACTCGCGTCATCGTCAGGCATTTAATGTTATGCAACACAAAATATGGGGTTCATTTTTGAGTGGAAATTTCCATTTACCATGGGAGTACAACATCATTTTTGAAAGGGAAACAATTATTTGTTAAATGTCTATCTACCAGTGAGCAAAATAAAATTTTGGTCAAAGAATCGTTGATTTGTAAAAATCCTTATTTTTCGGAGCCGTACTATAAAAATTTACGAAGGGGTCAATTCATTTGACCAAATTTCTACCCATTATAGGCGGAAGATAAATTTTTGGAAAGGGTCAATTTTTGTTTGGAAATTTCTATTTACGATGGGAGCACCATACAATTTTTGGAAGAGGAACATTAATTTGGAGATATTTATATCCACCATTGTCGTGAGGTAAAATTTGTATGGAGGAATCGTTGATTTGGAATAATTTCCATTTACCATGAGCGTACTATTACATTTTTGAGGGGTTAATTGATTTGGACCAATTTCCTCCCATCATAGTTGTATGATGATATTTTTGGGAAGGGACAATTTTTTTTGTGGAAATTTTTATTCACCATGGAATTAAGATAGAATTAATATGAGGGTTTGACTTATTCGGACGAATTTCTCCCATCATGGGCGTACAATGAAGGTTTTGGAAGGATTGATTTGTTTGTGAAAATTATATATTATGAGCGTACCACAGCATTTTCGAGTAGGTTGATTAATTTGATAAAATTTTCATCAACTATGGAAGTGATGAAAGTTCATCGTATGGTCATAGAAATGTCTCGTTTGGAATCGAACAGTGGAGATGATCCAACATTACTTCCAATACATGTAGTCCAGTAAATGAAAGAGGAAAAAAAGGCAAAGTTAACATTATTGACGCCCTGTTTTCATCTTCCGGTTGGAAGTTGCATTTGGTACCTCATTGAACATGAGACAAAGTTCTGCATGAAAAAGCGTGCGAGGGCGGAGAAAATGGCCCCAAAAGACCAGGAAAATAATTTTTCAGCCAATATCTCCTTAAATATGGCAGTTAAAAATTTTCTGTTCAGATAAAAATTGAAGTTCAGTTAATTTTCTACAAAAATGGCCCTCATGATTTTTTTCGCAACAATAATATATTCTGCAAAAAATCGGGTTGAAAAACCGGAAATTTTGAGACTTGTGAAATATGCAAGTTTAGTACAAAATTTGAGCTGGGGGTGTTGGAAATTCATTGTTTTTAATGTTTTGGATTGTAGAAGCAATTGTAGATGACGCCACCACATTTTACAGATTGGGAAAATCCTCGGTGCCATAAATGAGAAGCCCTGTAACCAGACACTTTTGATGGATATTTATGTTTCCGAGGGTCTATAAGATAAATTCTAGCGAGATGGACCTCACCAGTGGACCTGAATCTAGCATCAATCAGCTTTGCACATGTGGCAAAATACTGAAGTTCATTAGGTTTTTGGTAAAGAAAACTGAAAATGCCTCAAGAGTGGAGAATATTTACCCATAATACTCAGCAACAATTTCTTGAAAATTCTCCGCAAATGTTTGCAAATTTTCTTGCAACCAGACTGATTGAGGTTTTTGGAATAACGAGTTATGAACGTTCTTCATGTTTCATTTATTATAGAAAAATATATATATTTATTTATTTATTTATCAACGGGAGAACCCAATATAATGATACAAGAATAATACATTATAGACTAAAATATTACATAGAAAATTTTTAACAAAAGTACAGGAGATTCACGGGTTAGTTGTCCGTGAATTGATGAAAAAAGTATATAAAAATACATTGCAATTATGATATAAATCTGTTCGTCACCAGTCATCATCTGATTCTTGGTCAAGAACTTCTTCTGGGTCTAGAGCTCCCTCTAGCTCTACCCCGTCAACAACTTCTACTGAGTTTACAGTTTCCTCTAATTCTACCTTCTGGGATAACATATTACCGCTGTCTTTATAATTCGAATACTGGCGTGACTCACACGAACCACAAATATATGAGCAAGGTAGCCGTGCTTTTTTGCATGAACATGTTCCCTTACATTCTTCCTTACATTGATAAAATATCATTTTTCTATAACAAGAAAGAGTCAAGATTTCACTTAGAATAGTTGCTTGTAAACAAATGCTCTTGAATAAAAACAACATGAACAAATTCTCACCTTCTGCTCCAATTTTACAAGATTTGAATCTTCACTTTCTATGTTTTGGGTTGGTGATAAAAGTTGATTTTAACGAAAAACGTCAATATTTATTCAATATTCTTCACTTTTATGACTTTTCTCTCTATAATTGACAATAATATTTATCAAAATAATGACAGAAAACAAACACATTTATGCCTTCAAGGGTGGCCGCATGGTTTGTAGCAGACGACACGAGCGCCACGTAGAGCACACGCGCGGCGAACGACGGAGGAACGAAAGTAATAAATTATAGCGTATACATTTAGATATACTGGTTTTTCCCCGGGGTATCAAAGGTATCACTTATATACATCGATGTAAAGGTGTGAATTCTCCCGTTACACTAGTTAAGGTGTTAAAATGTTAGAAATATAGAGCTGGGAGAAAAAAACCACCAAAAAAGTGCGTTTTTCTCTTGAACCCGCGTTTTCTGATTTTATTGAGAAATGGACGACTTCGTCAGAAAAATAATTGCACAATCGAAAAGTAGACATTCTTAGCTTTCGAATGATGTATCATAGAGACCAATCGGATCATTTTAATTGATGGTTGTTCACAAAATTTCCCTGCGCTACAAAAACAGCAAAAATTTGGGATTCAATAAACAACGATTAAATGAAAATTGAAAAATATTAGGGTATACAAATTTCAGGGATGACAAAGAACCTTATGAGGACCCATAATCAAGAAAATTTTGAGTAAATTAGTGCAATACAAAAAAAATAGGAACAAATTCCTGGCGAGATCAAAATTGCCCGGGAGCAGAAAGTTTGACCCGTGTTCCGATATGGCCAAAAGAGTCAAGCGTGACTCAATTCACAGGGTATGATAGCAGCAGAATTCCTCTTTCACATGAACTTTGAATCATGAGAAAATATGCATTTTTCACAATGTTATTGAATAATTTGTCCCCCCGCTGATGCTCTCCGGCATACAGCACAGAAGCTCATTATTCTCGAAACCGGTCAAATTTTCGAGAAAAATCATGAGTACTATTTTTGTAGAAAATTAACTGAACTTTAATTTTTATCTGAACCGAAAATCTCTAACTTCCATATTTTAGGAGATATTGGCTGAAAACCTATTTTTCTGGTCTTTTGGGGCCATTTCTCCGCCATCGCACGCGTTTTCATGCAGAACTTTGTCTCATGTTCAATGAGGTACCAAATGCAACTTCCAACCGGAAGATGAGAATAGGGCGTCATTAGGTAATGTTAACTTTTTTCCTTTATTTACTGAATTAATGGTGAATGTGACAAAGTTGGTGTTTCACTTGCTTCAAGATATCCAGATCGGCCGTCACACAGTGAAGAGAAAGTTATTCAACTTAATCGGATTTGGTTGTTTTCGAGGAAAAGTTCAGGGAGTGCAGCCTATTATTGATAATAATGATAACCAAATTGAAATTCCAGTTATGTTTGCCGTATTGTTGTTTATTATAATTAGGTCGTGATTGTTTAATGTCATTCCACATAAATACATTGAAAGAACTTATAACAAGTGAACGTCCAAGCCCCTTTTATCACGTTTAACTACGTTTATGTTATATACGTTCATGATATTCTTTCGCTGTTGGTGGATCGAAATACACCAAGTTTTTCATATAGCTTCCAGACATAAGGTGTTAACGATGACTCTCCAAAAAACTGCAGTGAATACAATACGGTGTTCAGTAGAACGTGACAGGTAGGTTTCAAAAACTGTACCGGGTGTCCCAATAAGAATGGTTCTCAGCCATATCTCAGGAATCGTTTATAGTACAGCTTCGGGAGAAAAAAATTTATAACAAAAGTGACCCCGAGAAAAACCTGGAAATTATTTACAGAGTTGTAGGTCCACCGCCAGATGGCATAATTGAATACCAAAAATTATAAAATGAATAATTCACAAATTTTGCCTAATTCAGATGCATTTAAACTATGATTATCGTATTCTTCAAGAAATTCAGCGTATATTTGATTTTATAAGTTTCAGTCTATCTCTTATCTCTTCAAATGAGAGGTGGGGGGAAGCGGGAGCTTTATTATGAAAAAACGCCTGTAATTCCAGTTCTACTTAACCGATCAGGGTTTACGTTTGTAATACATTTAAACGGTTCATTATTGTGATATTCAGATTAGAATTAATCACAGACCTGCCTTTTTCCATTTCTTTGCACGTAATGTGTGAGAAGGACATTAACAATCGATGACGCACATCAAGAAGGGTATTATATAAATTCTAATTTGATGATTGCTATATGTTTGATCAATGGTAAACTGAGCACAATTTTCACTATTTATAACGTATAAACAAAAAAAAAACGTTTATATGTATTTGGAAATAATAGGAGAATTGACTAATGTCCGAAAGCGTGTGTAGCAATTAAACATTGGGAGTGTGTATAATCGATTGTATTTAATTGTCGATTCTACCAGCGTACGTCGGATGGTGGACACGGTGGACTCCGATATATAGCAGACCGACAGATTATTGCCTGTAATTTTGTGTGTATTCCACCAACGGAGTATTTTAATGTTTATTTTGATTATTGGAATGAGCCCTTTTGTACCAGTTTTTTGCTTAATCTGGATGAGCTGATGTATTTTCTACTTTCAATTTATATGATTTATCGCATTGAAATTTTGTTAACATTTATTTGGTGGTGATTTGTCAACTAAATATAATTTTTGGTTTGAAAAGGTAACTTTAATGAGAGAAGAATTGGCAGGTTTTGGAAATAAAGGTGCATTGATATTCGTATTTTTTGTTGGGGCCCATATTATGTGGAATCTATTCATATTAGGAACTTTTTATATTTCCCGCTGGCTATCGAAAGTCTCCCCTGCAGGTCCGTGACCACAGTAACAACTGCGCATTTGTCATTTCAACATATGCCAAATTTTAAAATTCTTTGGAATGTCGCGATTTGGACAAGATTCTCCAAGTTTTTTTCAAGAAAAAGTGAATGTTGTTTATAAACGTTCCAAACTAACGTAGTTTTATTTCTTCTACTCGAGAAATTTTTTCACCTAATGATACTCGTGCATCAGAATAAACCTGATAATTTTCCATTAAAGCATGTTTTCAGTAAAAACTCCATCAGTTTATAAAAAATTATCAATAATTTTTATGAACTTAATGCACGTAATTACTCCCGATAATTGATGATTCCATCAACCAGTTCCTGAAGTTATGTAATACCTAAATCAATTGTAAGAGTTCCTAAATACAATTTCCATCATATTACTTATCTGAAAACACCTTGTTTTCATCTGTTTCTACTAAGACGTGAAGGTGGAATTTTCAGAACAGCAAACCAAAAGAATATCATCACTCAAAGTTTGAACTTTATTGAGATCTCGCCATTCCATAAAAAGTGGATACTCGTGTTCATGTCTCGACCTGGATTTTGATGGTAACAAATCAGCACTGGCTTGTGCAGCTAGCTCTAATATATTCCAAGGAATATCTGGATTCTCTTTCGAATACATTTATTAAAACTAACATGAATTAAACTCACAGAAAATGAAAAACTCAATTGTTTTCCTAGTTGTGTGGGAACTTGCATTAACTTGGTTAGGTTAGGTCGTTGGGGGTTGTTTTTTTATCAAACAAATCGAAAGGTACCGATCACCTTCTAGAGTAAGGGCATATCCATTGAGAAAAGAGAAGGCGAAGTTTCAATAGCGGTTTTGTAAAAATATTCATCAACAAAAAAGTTCTTCCAAAAGTTATTATATTAGGAGAGTTGTTTTTGACTCCACTCACATCCTACCGCCCGTTGCATAGACTATTTGAATGTGTTTGAAATTGTGGATGGTAACTTATGGCAAAGTCTATAATCAAGCCATATGGCTTCAAGCTCTTCAAGTTCTTACATACATTGAAAGAAGTATATTATAATAAAATATAAGACTTTCATCATAAGATTAGACTTTTATTATTGGAACGAAGGTAGTTTTGCAAATAACAAAAATTTTCTGAATGAAATCATGTTCACAATTGGGGCTACATTCACCACTAAAGGGGTTGTGTCCTCTTAAAGTAGTGGATGCTGGGCCATGGATAATCCCTACTTGGTAATCAAATGTGAAGTCCCATCAAGTCAATGTTGTATTTCATTGCCATCAAGAATTGATACACTGCAGTAAGCATTACAATGTTTCAGAATACAGAAAGTTTAAGCATGGGTTGATTGTTCCTATTTATAACACTCACGTCATATTTGGAAAATGATCAACAAATAATTCAATCAGTGGAGTGAAAATTTTCATGATATCAAAAAATAATTCGAAAGTGCTGGGATCGACATGAAACTTTTTCCAAATTGTTAAGAAAGTTGTTAAGTGTCCCATAATACAAGTCTGGTAGTGAGTTAATCAGCCAGTAATTGGTTATAAACAATAAATAAACAATTATTATCAAATACTCATTTAATTTTCACCAAACTTAATAGGTAAAGGTTTTTTGGCCGCTGATTACAATTCCAGCCTCGAAAAAATGAATAACCAACTGTTCTAATTTCGACAGATTCCAGGCTTTACAATCCAAAGAATGCACATCTCATCTGAGTACATAAGAACATGCGAATATTTCAGTCGATTTATTGTATTCGGTAATTTCGCAGTTGGCAACTGTCGAGTGCAAAAATGAGAAATTGTGCTCAAATTCCAAATAAGCGACATAAAATGCAGAATATGCACTTTTTTGGCTCATTAATTTTCCATTTTCTATTTGATAGCTGTCAAGTATCGGCATTGAATATTTCGTCATTTATTGGTCATTTGACAGGTAGTTGACAGTGTAGCGTCAGCGTAATGCGATAAAGAAGGTCATTTTTCGCATGTTACTTTTTTTTGGGTAATAATAATATCCAGATTATTGACGACTCATTTATATGCCATGGCAATGGAGCTAAATAGTAGACTAAAAATAGTCATATTATGTTTAAAACGTATTATGGAAAAAATTGAAGAACGTGTCACGGGACACACGGTGAGAACTTTAGCTCCTTTTAGGCAATAATCAAATTTTTCGAATCAATAAATAAATACACATATATTATTAAATTAAGAATTTATTTCACTTTGCATGAAACTTCATTCAACAATCCATATATAATCGATTATTTCTAATCCATCAACAATCGATTATTATCAATTATCATCAATTGATTAATAATCGATGATTTTTGATCGATCAACGATTGATTAATAATCAATTATCAACAATAGATTGAATAGTCGATTATCAACAATCGATTAATAATCGATTATCAGCATCCGATTATTATCAATCCTTCATCAACATTCGATTAATAACCGATTGTATATAATCGATGAATATTCGAATATTTCCAATCGATTAAAAGTCGATTGTTTCCAATCGATCAACAATCGCTTATTATCAATTAATTAATAATCGATTATTTTTGATCGATTAATGATCGATCATTATTAATTAATCTATAATCGATTATTATTGATCGATTAACAATCGATTATCATTAAGTTGTAGTTGTAGAGTAGTAGATGAATTATCTCGTAACAAAATTCTGTCCTAGGTTTTTTCTTCAATATTTCGATTAATTTAAAATCTTTCCAGCATTTTTTTTCTAGTTTAAAACGGACGTGCGTAACTGTAAGGTATATCTCCTCATAGATTATTATACTATTATATTATCAACCTTTGTGTAAAATTTTACATCGATATATGGCGGCATCACAGTTTTCTCTAGCCTATGAATCGCTGCTTCGTGAACAAATAACGCGGGTACATAACGCAGCAACGTAACGGTCAGATCTTTTGCGCCGCGACCCCCGGTCGCCCAGCCTAACGTAAAGAACTAAAGTTCTAAAAAAGATCAATCTTTCAAGAAATTATGGAAATAATAGTAAAAAATGTATCCGAATAAATTCAAGTATATCACCAGCACTGCGAATACCAGCTTTGCATAGAATTTTAATGTAGCATCGGTGGTTCAGTGGTAGAATGCTCGCCTGCTACGCGGGCGTCCCGGGTTCGATTCCCGGCCGAAGCATATGGATCGCTGCTTCTTAAACGATATAGAGGCTCAAGGCACATAACGCAGTAACGTAACGTAACGTAACGTTACGGTAAGATCTTTTGTGAATTACCCCCTGTCGCTTCGCTCCAACCTAACGTAAAGAACTGAAGTTCTAAAAAATGGCTTGAAATTGAATGCATACCTTGGGGCTTCAAAAATCAGTATTTTTTCCACAACGATCCAAACAGGGGAATGTTTTTTTAAAAAATTAATTTTGCCAATTTTCAAACCTTCGCCATTCTCTCATTAGGTGTCCAATGGGGAGTGAGCTTATTGATGATCAGTAGGGGTATATGTACCACTTTTTACAATATGATTTTTTTTAAGCTCTCCATGCTGAGAAGTAAAACATTTTTAGGCCTAGGAACAAGAATACCAAAAAAATGTTCATTTGTCTATATTTTTTTTGTCCATAGGTTAAAAAAATTCTTGAGTCTTAAATTGTTTGTAATTTTTGCCAACTTAATATTCTATGTTATCTTTTTATTACAGACTTTTTTCCATATATTTGAGATGCAATAGTCCACTTTTACAAGATATGGTCTTATCACAATACACAATCGTACAATAACAAAAAAGCACGCTTTCGAATTGTCATCTCAACGGGCTTCATTTAAGCCCACATGCTTTTTTGTGCAAAAACAGATTTTACGTAAAATTTGAAAAATCCCAAAAAAATTAGGATATTTTTGGGTGAAGATAAAAATTTTCCACGCCCAATATGTAGGAAGGGCTACATCTTATGGAAAACTGAAATTCCAGAACAAAATTCAATTTCTCTTTGGCATACTGGAGATGATAATTTCCCCAAGTTACAAGTTACAGACCCAACTGCAAAACAGATAATAGGCTTTATTGACAGCATTGAAAAAATGACTATTCCGAACTGCATTGTTCGCATAACGAATTAAGTATCTTATGAAGTATTTTGTTAGTCTAGCTGAGAAAGTAATCTAAAGTCAACTTCTAATCTTCACATTCTTGTATTGCATTTGTGGTGAACATATTTTAGTTTGATTATTAGTAAAATGCTCACTATTCCAATATAATGCTCGGTTTATGATGAAAATATTTTATAGCAAGAATATTTCAAATAAGATTGGAGCATAATATCCCACGTATTCGAGATGGCTGATCAAGGAATTAACACTTAAAATTCCAGAAAGATTATATTTCAGGAATTTTAGAATGGGTTGTTGGAACAGAAAATGTTCGTTATACGTAGTAATAAGTTATGGAATATCGGATTATTTCGAAACATATAAATACAAAATGATTTTCAAAATTAGGGTAGACAGCTAACTTTTTTTTCAATGGCATAAAACTAAAAATATTTATTAACATTAAAACTCATAATACTTTGCTTTTAAATATTATTCCAAGGACAACTTAAGCAAATGGCTCATAAAATTATTTCCAAAAAATAGCTGATTGATCGTCTCTTCTCTACTACATACTATGACCTGGTTGGCACAAGGGTGAGATGGCGTTGAATCCTCTTCCTCTGGACTTTCGTCAAAATAAGTAAGCAACTGATTTGATAAATAATCATATTATATTTTTGTTTCAATAGATGCCAAACATGTACGTATTCATGATAACGATACCGAAAAGGGAATATACCTACAGTGAAAAATGTTAAAAATCCAATGTTGTTATACCTATTGAAAAATTAGTCTTCTTTTATTGTCTGAAGTTAAATAAAATTATGCACGTTTTATAAATTCCATTACTATCATCAAGTAAACTTTTACACTATTTTTCTTCTCTTCAATGGTTCATTATATTCTACGCCGTAATTCAACCATATATCCGATATAGTCCAGTAACTGAAGGGGCAAACCTATCAATATATTTGTCCAATAATTTTTTCTGCTTGATTTGTAGGCTTGACAGGTACTTTAAAGGGAGAAAAAGTTCTCCAAGATTGCGCCTTGGCTAAGGGTCCAAAATGGCCCCTAAGCCCCCCAAAAAACGGTTTCCCGCCATTATCTCCCGAAATATGCAATTTGGAAAATTTTTGTTCAGGTAAAAACTGAAGGTCGTTAAATTATCTACAAAAATGGTCTCCATCATTTTTTCCCAAAATGCAATAGTTTTCGAGATAATCACATCCAAACTTCCCCTCGCTTACGCAGCTGAACTACCTCTATAAATGCTACCGTCTATAAAATTAACTTGTAAACCGGCGGACAAATTTTTTCATAACTCGGTTAAAAATCAATATTTTTCGATGGCTTAAAGTTCATTGTAATGGGAATATCCGTAGGTATCAATATGTGTACCTTAAACCCCGTTCTCGCCCGTCGAGGACATTGTAAAAAGTGGCCAATGTTATTTTTTCCCAATATTTTGGCCTCTTCCATTAAATCATTGACATTTTATTTATTTTAAATGGTTTATTATCCCTTGTTTTTTCAAATGAGGTCTGGGGAGGTCCTGAATGTTCCTGGACCTTTTTTTTCAGTATCTTTGTGGCGTTCAATAAACAGTTCATTTATTTATTTGCATTTTTCAGTCGTTTTCGGAGTTCTCACAAATCTTGTAAATAAGCGAAAATAAAGAACTAATGTTCAATTATTTTGTTATTAAATTCACACCATTTGAAAGCTTACTATGTCTACTCTCTGAACCAATATTTTTATTCGGAATACAATGCACTCATTTTCCAGGGACCGGGAGAATTTGAAAGATTTGTGAGAACTCCGAAAACGACTGAAAAATGCAAATGAATAAATAAACTTTTTATTTAAACGCCACAAAGATACTGAAATAAAAATTCTAGGAACATTCAGGACCTCCCCAGACCCCATTTGAAAAACAAGGGATAATAAACCATTTAAAATAAATAAGATGTCAATGATTTAATAGACGAGGCCAAAATATTGGGGAAAAATAACATTGGCCACTTTTTGCAATGTCCTCGACGGGCGAGAACGGGGTTTAAGGTACACATATTGATACCTACGGATATTCCCATTACAATGAACTTCAAATCATCGAAAAATATTGATTTTTGACCGAGTTATGGAAGAATTTGTCCGCCGGTTTACAAGTTAATTTTATAGACGGTAGCATTACTAGAGGCAGCCGCGTAAGGGAGGAGAAGTTTGGATGCGATTATCTCGAAAAATTCTCGTAAAAATGATGAGGACCATTTTTGTAGATAGTTTAACGACCTTCACTTTTTACCTGAACGAAAATTGTCCAAATTGCATATTTCGGGAGATAATGGCGGGAAACCGTTTTTTGGGGGGCGTTAGGGTCCATTTTGGGCCCTTAGCCAAGGGGCAATCTTGGAGAACTTTTTCTCCCTTTGAAGTACCTGTCAAGACCTACAAATCAGGCCAAAAAAATTATAGGACAGATATATTGATAGGTTTGCCTATTTTCAGGTCTTCAGTTATTGGACTAATAATCGATTCAGTAAATGCAGAAGATTGAGTGAATCGCAGTCAAATGCAAAAAGCTCATACGCCGCGTGGCAACGTCATGTCATTTTGAGCAGAATTTTTGAACGTTTTTAACCTTCGCAACATTTGATCACAAATCGAAGATATTTGTTTTGTTGCTCTATATCTGTATTTTTCAAAACCGTCTTCAAATTCGAAATCGAACTATCTATAACGTATCCAGACCTTCTGCAAAATAGTGCGCTAGAAAATTCCGCACATGTGATTTTTAACCAATCAGAATGTGTATTTCTGACAGATCACGATCGCAACGGATGAATTTTAGTGGGAATTTTTTCCTCGTGGATACCCAACAGCCAATTCTACTGAAAAATTTTTTGACATTTATAATGACAAAATATTTTTCTTGAAAATCTGATTCTTATTTCTTCAGATGATAATTTTGATTCATTTCAACTACAAGATTAGATGTTTTCTAAATTCTTTGGACCATTATGATTAATGTTTATACAGTGTGGAAACCACTTATGGAATATAATTCTTTACGTCATTATTTTAGAAAATTATGAAAAATGCCGAGACACGTCTACTTTTGAATTGAGTTGTGAGTTATGTAAACATAAATTTAAATGCACAGGGTGATTCACGCAAGTATGCCATGGTCGGTGTTGTTTTTTTTGAATGAAACACCCTGTATATTTGCATATTTTTAAGATCCTCTTAATAAACCGATCCCAACAAACTAAATGATGTATGGTCAATGATGAATTATACAGGGTGAAATTTTTATTTTTACAGTTATTAAAGACACATAAAATACCTGATGTATTTGATTTTAATACATTTAAATAAATGCTCAAAATTTTCTCCACCTAGCAGTTGGCAATAGCACAGTCTCCTATAGAACTCCTCCTCAACTTTGTTTGAAGTTTGAGGTGAAATATTCCGTATTTCTGTAGTTATCCTCTGACTTTGAGGTCTACAATGATAGTTGGTTGTGTTGCATATACTTTGTTCTTGAGATAACCCCACAGAAAAAATCTAACGGCGTAAGGTCTGGCGATTTAGCTGGCCACTCAATAGTACCTCTTCGTCCAATCCATTTATTGGGGAACATTTCATCTAAATAAGCTCTTACCATTAAAGCATAATGGGGTGTTGCCCCGTCTTGCTGAAACCAAACATTTGCATTCGGTAAGCTAGGATCCATTGCGTTGGGATATAAGTTTGCCAACGCAGGAATAACTCCATTCCTGAGCATATTCAAATATTTATCAGCTGTCAAATGTCCATCTATGAATATAGGACCAATAATATGGTCGCCTATGATATCGGCCCAAACGTTCACCTTTTGAGGGTACTGAGTATGTGTCTCACGCATCCAATTAGAGTTCTCTGCTGACCAATATCTACAGTTCTTTCGGTTAACCTCTCCATTCAATGTGAATGTTGATTTGTTAGAAAAAAGAATGGTACCAAGAGCTATCTCATTCCTGTTCAGCATATTCATCAATCTTTCGCAGAAATTCATTTTACGATCTGTTAACTCCTGCACAAAAGTACATTTAAAGGGATGGAGTTTTTCTTTATGAAGACATCTTGGAACAGTTGTATGACTAACATTATTTTCACGGACAATTTGACGTGTACTTGAAGTTGGATTCTCTTCGACACTTAACAAAATATCCACTTTCACATCATCTTCAACGAAGTGTGATTTCCTTTTCAATGGTTTGACATGTCCAAGTTCTCTGAATTGTGCATGAATTTTAGACACAGTACTTTGTGAAATATTGGGAAACTCGGGATACCTGTGATAAAATAAGTTTGCCACTTCAACTTGACTTCTGCAGTTATCCCCGTACCGGATCATCATTAAAATCTCAATTCGGTGAGTCTCAGTTAAATATTTCATTGTTATGTCGACAAGAAAAGAGTGTTTGACAAATATTTTACTTTTTCAGTATAAACTGTCAACACATCAACAACTGACAGAATAGAAAACAATCCACATTATCTACCGATTTAAAACAATCCACATTATTTACGGATTTTGTCTAATTATTGGCGTTTTTAGGCAAGGATTAATTCGTTCTTCAACAGTATATGGTCGTCCTCCGTACTCTACAAATTCCAATATCTCGCAAATCTCCAAGCTCTAAAGGCTCGTTTTCATGCGACATAATAATGTCATGACACTTTAATTCATGACAATATGACATTTTTAGTGGTTGTTTATTTGTTTATTTATTTAATGTATTTAATTAAAAATGGCGTCGAATGAAGTGATTGCGGCTGCTGCACGGGTGTTAAGTTGAATTATAAGTGAAGAAAATGCACAAAAAAAAGGAAAATTGCAAAAAAAAATCTGGGTTAGGCGATGGATCCAACGAAGAAATAAATTGGGTGCTTGTAACACCCTTATACGAGAACTTTCTGTAGAAGATCCTCCTAGCTTTTTGAATTTCAGGCGCATAGACCAGGCTTTGTTTCATATTCTACTTGGGAAGGTTCAAACTAGCATTTTGCGCAATGTTTTTACGTCTGTAATCCCAGTTATAGCTAACAGATGTTCTTGCGATTCTATCTTTAAATTCACGATTAATTTTGTTCCACAAACAAGGATTTCTCTCATATTCTTCCAAAAAGTGAAAGATTTCGAAAACAACACTTTCTTTTTCCATTGTTTAACTTGTAAACCAATATTTTCAACCACACTTTCACACGCGTGCCGCGTAAAATTGATGCCACGTAGTCACGACAATGCGGTACTGCTGTTTTCACGAGGTATGTTACGTGGAACTAATGTGAAATGTCACAAAAATATGAAAATGATTTTGATATCGCGACATTAATGCCACGGCGTCAAATTGTTGTCACGACAACGTGACTTTGAAATGTACATGTTATAAAATGTCGCGACTTTTGTTGCCATGGCACTAAAGTCGCGACATTGTTGTCACTTGAAAACGAGCCTTCAATCGAAAAGGTCGTCAAGTCCCTCAAGATACATTGGCAATAACAATGAAATAAAATACAAACAGAACCTAGATGCTACTAAACTACTTTAGGAAAATCAAATAAGCTTCTCGATTTCATCCTAAACGATAATAACACAATCCAATTTAAAGTTGAAATAATCTTTGTTGCAAAATGTGAGCAAACATGGAAAAATCATGACACAGTTGTCAGTTAGAATCTATGGTTGGAATAACGGAACACCGCTTTCTCGTATTTAACTGTATGTTCTATGATTAACATCAACTTCATAGTGGCAGTGGGATAGCCGAAAGTTTGACTGTCAGCTAATGCAAACTGGCAGTTGATAAACAGATAAGATTTAGCCGAAGGCTACAATATTTAACCGAGCATTGATAAACCCGCCCTTAGACACTTAAAGTTTCGTGAATCAAACAATATAATTCCTACCAGTGATTCAAAGTTTCGCGTTTCTGTTTAGAGTCATGTCTAGGAAAATTCATTCAAATAATATGAATTTGAAAAAAAAAACAACGAAAACAATTAAACTTCACCCCATTTTTCCAACATCCACGACACAAAAT
>CAJUYG010001821.1:0-30322 GCA_910591675.1 Galerucella calmariensis | reverse complement strand
AAACAATTAAACTTCACCCCATTTTTCCAACATCCACGACACAAAATTGTGCATTCTCTTTGAAATCCCAGAAAACCGAAACATAAACAGAATCAGCGAATAAAAAGCAAATGTTTTTGAACGTAATCCCCAACGAAACTTTATTTTTAAATTAAATGCTATCAGGGTTTTCAGCTGGAGAGTGATAGAAATGAAAAGGGTTAGACAAACAGTTTATTTTATGGCAGATTAACTTTTATAATCTGTTGACAGTTTCCCGGAACCTTGTTGGCTTCCTACCGCATAATATTCCCGCCTTTTTAGTCATGCGTGGAAGCTTAAGTTTTCCTTGAGATTTTCTCTGGTTTTCTTATTTATCCTGACGTTGAAATCTCTATAATAAGACGGAGGCTTGCTTTTCTTAATAAGACCAAATTAGTGGGCATTTTAATATTTCACCTTCGCGCTACTTGCAAAGTGAAGAATGATTTTATCGGTATAGCATAGTAATTTTTTCCCAAAAATTCAACTAGGGTATAAAAAAATCACCGGTTTCACAAGAGAGATTTATACTAGGTATAAATAACAGTAAGGTCATCCTGGGACTAAAGTTATACCAGAATTTATACCTAGTATAAAACTAGTTGGTTTTACGATTCTTTTTTTACACCAGTATAGTAATTCTCGGAGTAACGTGAAAGTAGTTCATATAAATTGATATCTCCTGTCAGTCCTGTCATATGTGATGTTTTTCTTCGTTAACCTTAAAACTCAACGAAAAGTGTTGTTATTGGATTTCAGTTGATTTTTTATTATTGATAAGTTTTGCTGTCGTAAGAGAGTCTATTTATTATTTTAAAATGGATTTATATGATCTTCCAATATTTGAATCTTCCGATAAAGAAGATTTGGTTCAGCTATGAAGGAAACCAAAAACTACACGTGAAAAATAACTACTCAAACTCTTCCTAAATTATCAATTTTTTAATAGTTCGTTATTGTAGGATCAATAACTTCGAAATCCTAGATGACGATAAGTTTGTGGCCAGATTTAGGTTAGAAAGAGCAATTCAGAGGAAAAATATCCACTACAGTTGGCAGAAGCAAACGTGAGCCCTGGTGGGCGTGTTCATGTCGCTGTAGTTGTATTTTTGTATTAACAATCCGATATTTTGAATCGATAACCAAATATCGATACCATAAATGTCAACTGTTGAAAGATATTGAATTGAATAGATGAGGCTTTTACTTGATGTAGATCCATAGTAAATTATGAAATCAAATAATTTTATTTTGTTGAATCTACATTATATTTGAACTTGGAGTTGTGACGCGTTTCGCTAACACAGTAGCTTCTTCAAACGAATGGAGGTATAATGAGTAGAACAAGTATTTCCTTCTGATAAAAACAAAAATAACCAATTTAAAAGCTTAACTTACTTTGGAATACCATCCTTAAAAATAAAATCATTTTTAGAAACTTTAGACTTGAATATTTGCTTCAAAACCGACAACAATTTATCCAAATTCATTAAAAACAACAAATCCTAATCTTCAAAACTAAATAAATCAGGAGTTTATAAATTAAAATGTGGTAATGACGACATTGATAAAATTTATATAGGTAGAACTTTTAGGAATTTTAAAACTAGAATTCCAGAACACAAACGTAGTTATGACAAACAAAAATCAGATTCCAACTATTCAAATCATTTATTAGCAAACCAACACTCTTTCGATTCTAATTTTGAAATTTTGCATATAGAAACTGAATCCTTCAAATTAAATCTTTTAGAAGCCCTAGAGATAAATAAAAACAAATATTCAGATAATCTTCTTAACGACCAACTTGATATTAACAATTCTTCCTTATTAAACCTTTTTACCTAGAAAGTTTCCTGTAGGATTGTTTTGAATGAGTTTCCAGGTAAACGTGTTAAATACTTCAGTTAATCCCCTATTTAGACAAATTCATTTCATTTCCTTGTAAATAGATTATAATTTTATTGTTAAATATCCCTATAATTTAGTATTAAGGCACTATATAAATTGAAAATTTCTCATTATACTTCCATTCGTTTGAAAAAGATACTGTGTTAGCGAAACGCGTCACAACTTCAAGTATAAATATAATGTAGATTTAACAAAATAAAATTGTTTGATTTCATAATTTGTTAAAAGATATGTGAACAAAGTCAAACTTGCTAAAAATGTACCTCTAAATATTAATAAAAAAAATTATATTGGACCAAAACTAAAACTACCGTTTGTCCTAAATGTCTATATTTTCAAATTACATGACTGTATTAATGTCATGAAAAAGATGGGTCAAGTTTCTATGGAAAGCAATAAAATATGAACTGGTTATGGTCCAGTGTTGCCGATGCAAAAATGAAAATTACCCGAACTTACTATTTAAATTATCAGAATTTGTCAAAATTACCAAAAGGTCACATTGGTGATCTAAATAAAGTCTTCGACCCCAGTCAATATGGAAAAGCCCCAAAAACAATAGCCATTTTATATATCCCTTCTACAAAATATTCGAAAAACTATTGGATCCAAATTGTGAAATTGTCTAAAAATCGGATAATCATCCTCGCACTGACAACACTTATATAGAATGAATAAAATGATGTATATTGATGAAATCACTCGGTCATATTATTTCGATTATATTCAACAATTACCAATGGACAATCGTTAACATTGGCTCTTGATTGGCTGCTTGCGATGACCTTATTTCAGTTCGCATATTTTCCGGGTCTCATGTTTGGTTCTGACAACTGTAACTAGCTACATCGCGTTCGTTTTTTGCTTTTAACAGACATACTTTATAGGTATATTCAATACAAATAAAAACAAAAGTTCATGCCTCCAAATCCAAATGTTGAACTAGTGTAAACAACCTGCGTTTATGTCACTTTTTGAGGTTATTGAGTAACCGACATATCTGTCTGTTCGGCGACGGTATAGCTTATTATAGACTTTCCGAGTATCCTATTCCATAGTTAAATTTATACCTGCTTTGTAAAACGCTAGAATACATCCTATACCGAGAGTTGCCTATTGTAAAACCGGCCATGAGATCATTAACAACTTTGCTTTGAAAATCTACGTAGCATATAGCTTGAACCTAACAAAAGCGTCACATTTGAAAATCCTTGGAAATATGTTGAAAAGGGGAAGAGCAAATGCAATGTTAATTTTCCATTCCCCTTCTTAAAAAAAATCTAAGTGTGCTAGGAAGTATTTACTATTTTCATTTGAGAGGAGGAACGAATGGAATTGTTATTCTCTCTTTTCGCTTCCACTTCTTGAAAAGCTGCAACGCGTGCCAAGGAGGAATTGTGGACTGACAGACTCGAGAAATGGTGGAGGTATGGAAATTTAAATTTTTCACTACACATAGACGCTACTAAAGCTAATTTCTGGATAGAGTTGCACCCAATAAAACAAATGTGAATATGAAAAGAATATTGAGTTTTGAAATTCATGGAAAACACCGCCCAATCAACATTGGAGAACGTTGAAAGGGAAGTATGGCTGAAACTTCACCAAACTGGTGACAATTTTCCACGTATCCAAAGTAGCAAAGAGAAATTTCCGAAGGAAACGCGGTTTGCCAAAAGTTTTGCCTACCTTTGAAAAATTGGAAAACCTCATTTCTTGAATAACCCTCCTTAAGAAGTTGATTCTTTTCATGCTAGAAGTGGCAATGTGTAGTAATTAAACAGAGCGACAGAAAAAAATAAAATAAAGTTACATTCATCACAGAAGACACGTGACGCCAAATTAGCATGCATTCGATTCCAAAGGATCTGTGACTGTCTTCAAAAAAAGCTGAGATGTTTTCTAAGTGAAAAAGTTTGTTGAAACATCTCAATTAAAATTGGAAATCACACATTAAGCAAGTTGTTGTAACACGTCAGTCAGGCTTAAATCTCCTGAAATGTTTAGCCAATGAATACTGGAGAACTGATGGAAAAACTCTAATTATTGTATCTCCAACATAAATTAGAACAAAAATACACAACGGCTGCGTGGAAAATGCTCCTGCGGAAGAATCCACATTGGAGCATCTTGACGCTATACATAATCAGACACTGAAGACGGTTAGGAAAGCGTTTCGCAGTTTTCCCGTAAATAGGTTAAACTGAAAATCGGGGAAAACAGGTCTCAGTGATGGAGACGGATTTTTAGTTCAACCTATGCAGTTGATATGTCCAATAACAACCTCAATCCCACTAACAATAGCACTGTCATAGAGAGATTTCCAATTTCCTTCTAAGGTAAATATTGAAACCCTCCTTTTCACAGAAGAACTCGCAGATATCTTCATTATTTTACAGCAGAATATCATATTCCAATATTCAACTTTGAGCACGTTATTTTCTCAAAATAAGTAGTTTGTACTTCCATTGATAAGTATGATGTTGGTTATACAAGAAAAATTCAAAATACACCAGATATACATCTACAAAACGTGACAAGGTTCAAGCAACCATCGTAACAAACACCTCAGCTCATACACTATACTTTCTGGTCAACCATGTGCACTCCATCAGGCCGTAGAATATGCCAAACATCAGCAAAATCGGAAGATCATGATCTTAGACTCACTGAATTCACTGATATTGTAAGAGGAAATTAACGATAGTTAATCGAATGAGAAATTGTACAGAAGTAACCAGTACGTCAGATTTATTTGAATTTCATTACACGTGGGTATTGAAAGAAATAAATGGCAAATTGAGAAGCACAAGAAGCAGTGTCATATTTGAAAAAATGGAACTTGAAAACGCTGGAATTCAAATTGGCATCACCCAGAATCGAAATTGAAATACCGTTAATTGAATTTGGATCTTGCCAGAATGTATGCGGGAAAAAGAAAAAACCAGGTAATTATATAGATAACATAACTACGTTTAGAACACGCCAAATTCACTTATCAGTATTTAATAATGAAAGAATTTATGTCATGTATGTGATGAGGTAATTAGCATACATCACCTTCTAATTGCCCTTTCTACTTATGATCTACAACGTAGAACACATAATATCAGTGTTAGCGAATCCCTTATACCAATTTCAAAAGAAAGACAAGATATGATTATTGAATACAGTACACGTTTATTTCATATTTTGCTTGGAAATTAATTTATAATAGTGAATATGATATCAAAAATTACTAATAATAGGAAATAAACCAGTTTCCATTGGAAATTACTCCCAAATTTTAAAATAAAATTCAAATTTCCGAACGCTACCGATAATACGTGTGATGTCATATCTCTTGTGTTAACTTATGTCAATATGGCCGGTATTGCATTAGGTTATGTGTAGTTGTGTGTTTATATTGTATTTTAATCAACTATTAATTGCTTTATCGACGTGAAAATATCATTCATATGTTTGTTTGAGACCATTACGTGTTTGTGTGTGCTTTTTTTATTCCTAAAAGTCAACGTAAAGTGGAAAGTGGTCATAAATATTCGATATTTCCGAGGATATTTTAAAACTTTTGGAAGAATATATTTTATTTAGTAGTGCAGGGTTCAGTGACGATTATTTCATATGTTGTGAGTGGAGATATGGCTAGCGAAGGTTTTGTAAAAGCACAAACTGATAACTTGCCCAGAGTAGACTTATTTATGCTGCTTCAATTCATGAAGTCAAATTGCTGCTTCAATGCAGAGGAAATAAAAGGAGTTAAAGCATTATCGTAAGTACGATTTAAACTATGTTTTATTTATATAATATATACCAATCATATTTCGATGTGTGGTTGTAAGAAAATGATGTTTTTATGGTTGATTCCTAGACATATAGGTACATAACCTCAAACTATTTGAGAATAAAAATTACCAGCATAGAAGTAGGTCAGTACTTGAATCAAAATGGTCTTCACAAACAAAAGTAATGCCCTTCTCTTAAGGGTATTTTTGCTTGCGCAACCAGGTAAAGTAACAAATATTTTGTCTGGAGTTTTAATAGACGTTGATTTACGCACTGGAACAATGCAATACTTGGAATACAAAGTTTTTTTTCGGCTTTATCCATTTTTAAAGCTTTCAGAAACAAATTAGGTCACATGAACTCAGAGCGTGATACACGAATAAGAACGTAAACGTCACACCATGGGGCAGCCATCTTTATGACGTAAAGCGCGTTTTGGCGGACTTCCAAATTTTATGATTTTTAAAGTCGTTTTAAAAGTAAAGTTCATGTTTTTTTGAAAAAATAGGCATGCAAGGTGTTAGGAGACCTGATAAAGCGTCAATTCCCACCAATAGCCAAATTTATGCTTGTACCCTATTATCTGATGGAGATATGCAGAAAACATTTTCGCAATATGACTCAGTATCTCTGGATAAACATATGAATGGAGGAGAAAAATCTATGAAATTTCAAATGGATATTGAAGATTAGAATTTTCTGCCATTTTCAGATGTTCCCATCAATAAAACATGTGGGGGTATGAAAAATGTGTTTACAATGGACCAATACACACTAGGTATTTAAAGTTTGAATTCAATCATTCTGTTAAAGTGAAAAGCGGGATAATGAAATCTTCATACGATAGGGAGAAATTATTAGTTCTAATGATTGAAGATTCAGAAAATAAAAAACTGCACTGAAGTCAGCTTTGAAAAACAATTATCTCCCTACAGAATTAATGAACAAATAAATTAGGAATATAGGGAATGGCTTATTGTCAATACACAATAATAATAGGTAATAAAGATAATATTTATTTAAATAATATAATTTTCATTATGTTGAAGGTTTATTCGGAAGAATTGAGAAAATTGGTCAACAATTCAATATTCGGGCAAACTAAACCAAAAAATGTGGAATAATCTTAAAAAAAAGATATCCTGTGAGTGCGACAAATACGTTGAACACTTAGATCATTAAAAATCCGAATAAATGGACACAAAAAGTATATCAAGGATATGGAGTTCTTTGAGTCAAGTATTTGCCAACATTCTTTGGAAGGAATGCATTTTTTGGGGGTTAGAATCATAGAATTATGTGTTGTGGTTTTGTAACATACTTTGTGTAGTTTTAACATCCTTTCTTTTAGTTTGCTCACCTTTTTGAACCTTTTTAGTTACTTTTCGTGGTAATAAGCACTTTTTAGTTAGACGAGAATGACAGGATAACGTCTTATATTTTTGGAACAGGAAAAATTTGAAGGAACTTATCGAATAGTACTAAATAGTGTTGTGGAACTTCTGGAGTTGTTGCTGGCATATCAATAAACCTTTTAGATCCGCATTTGGCAGCTCTACTAAGGTATGTATGTGTGTGTATGTGTGTTTTTTGGGGTGACATTCACTGAGACCTCAAAGATCTATTGTGCCCCCTTACTTCTACTCAGTTTCTGAGGAGCGTCTCAGAAACCTTCAGTCCTATTTCCCGGAGGAATTTTACTGAGGTAAGAAAGACGTTGTACTTTCGTCAAGAATATGAGACTTGACTTGAGGAAAATTGTTGAGACATATATTTGAATATAATAATTTATCACTATCACTGAAATCGGGCTATATTTATACTCTTTTGTGTTTGTCTTGTGTTAGTGAGGCTTTAATTATGCCTTGTTTATTGAATAAATATGTTGAATTCCCAAGAAATAATAATGAATTATCTATTAGTGGTGTAACTAGTCTGACTGCGCCCCAATGCAAGTATTCCCCGTGAGCCCCTCCCATCCCATAACCTCCAACAAAACTAACAACGTTATTTCCACGTACTTCCACACTTCCTGGATACTACAGGGAGTTTTGCTTCAACATACAAAAGATATATTTTAATTTATCAATATTATAACTTGCAACACTTATCATCATGAAATTGATAAATTTTAACCTCAATGATTACTTTTTTCTTCATTATTAACGTTTGTTGTCAGATTGTATCGTTCGAATTCGAATTCAAGTGTATTTAAAATAATTTCGTTTCACCATAATTCAAAACTAGGTATACTATTTCGATTGCGAATTAAATTCGAAATATTCTACTTGTGAATTTTTTTTCACTAATATTCAAAATATTCTCCCTGGAGCGTGCACTTCACTCGATCCCATCCCTAGTAGAATATGATATTGTAAGAATGTCATACAAAAACAAATTTATGTCACATTTTATCAAGAATATGATCTATAGTACAGGGAATGAAGCTCAAAAAAAGGTAAAACCTCGCAATTTTTTCGTCCAGCATGGATTGACTTGAAATTTTAACAGGAGGTAGGTGATAGCCGAAGGTTCGAAATCTATATCGAACCGAAGGGCGCTAAACGGTTTTTAGCGGTGAAAACTACTATTTGTCAAAAATCATAAAATAACATTTTAAACCTGAAAATGGGTAAGATTTGGTTTGGATAAGTTGAGTAATGATTGTTTTGAGCTTTGGAATACAATTTCATTATATTTCAACCCTTAAAAAGCAGCCCTTGTTACAGCTTAATGTAAAAAAAATCACGAATCCTTAAAAAATGATTTCGCCTCCGATTGATTTGCATAAAAATTTGGGATCAGGCTCAACTCACACTCTGCTTCAAATATCATGTCATGCCGACGAACCCTGATTGTTTCTTAGGGGTGAAAACTACCCCTAAATGTCAAAAATTAAAAAATAGCATTATAAATCTCAAGATAGGTGAAAATTGGTTTGAATTAGTAAAATGATGAATTTGTTACATTTCAAAATACAGTTTTATACTTTTTCAACCCTTAAAAATCAACTGTTATTAGTGTTATATGTAAAAAAAAATTTTTGTCAAGAGAAAAATAATTAATGCTAATAGGGATTTGCTTAATGATTTTGTTGTAAAAAAATGTGTCACGTGCATTAAGTAACTTTTCAACCTTTAAAAACCACCCTTCACAACATTGCAATTTTTATTATGCTTCCAAGTGTACTATACTATACTATTGGAATTTTTCCAAAAAAAAAATCGATTGGTTTTTTTAACGTATTTCCTTCATTTTTGATGATAAAAAGTTTATTCAAAAACGATTTTGTAGGGTTTTTCAAGAACTACAAGGATCTGTAAATTGAATCTCTTTAGACCCTTTCGTTTTTAAATGGGGTGAGTTTAAAGGGCTAAAAAAAGGTGGTGCTCGTGCGTAAATAGACGTTTTAAACGGCTATATCTCGTCAAATATCAACTGTACAAAAAATCTACTTACAGGAAAATTTTTGTCATAAAAAAAGCTACAATTTCGTTTTTTAACTTTGGTTGTACCTCTAATATTTTCGGAGTTATTTTGAAAGAAAGGGTAAAAAATACAAAATTATAAAAAATAACTTTTTACTTTAAGCCATAATTTTTCGAAAACTATGAATTTTAAATTGGTCAAACTTCTTGGACATATTAACCATACATGTACAAAGAGAATTGCACAAGGGTAAAAATCAATTTTAATTAGGGGGGTAGTTAGGGGGTTGTTTTCACCGATTTTTTTGTATTGAAAATTCAGTACTGACATTATTTTTGTCATAATTCACTCAATTTTGATGCTACAGACCTTTTTTTTAAAGAAAGGTCTAATTATGCTCTATGAAAAAGATTTCATGAGTTTTCTACGAAAAATGCATCATTTTTCCGGTATTTGACTTTGAATCTATCACATTTTGCATTTGGGAAAAAAAGCTAATCATTGATGGGCCATATCTCGGTTCCTATTGGTTTTAGAAAAATTATAAAAAAAGCGTTTTGCTTGTTTTTCTAAAAGCTACCATTTTGCTGTTCACAGTTTTCTTGATAAAATGCATCTTTCGAGTTATCCGCGAAAAACCTATCAAAAATGTCGATTTTTTCCTCTAAAAAGCGTTACTTTCAATCGCGAATAACTTAAAAAATATTGATTTTACAAGAAAATGTATGGAACATTTTTTGCTTAGAATCACTTTTTCAATCGATTCCTGTGGTTAAAATGTAATAAAAAAATTTCACCCCCGAGATGGGGTGGCAACCACCCCCAAGGCTTTAGCGCCCTTCGGTTCGATATAGATTTTAATCCTTGGGCCATCACCTACCTTCTGTTAAAATTTCAAGTCAATCCATGCTGGACGAAAAAATTGCCAGGTGAAATGCTTTATTCCCTGTACTACTACTTCGAATGAACAAATGATGGGGACCACAATTTGAAAACTACCTAAATACCGAAACGTTGAATTAGGAAATATACGGAAGATTGTAGTTAAATTTCCCAGAGTAAATACCTAAAATAATAAAGTATATTCCACAAGGAACATAAATATTCAAACACACTCATTTGCTCTCAATCTTATGAAAAAATATCTATATACTTTTAATATTAAAGGAAAATACACATATTAGTATAGATAGTGCGGTTGTGATAATCTATAGCGTGTCTTGAAATGAAACTATCACTCAAAAATTATAAATATATGAAAACAATCCTCACCTCTGCCACTTCTGCCAACAAACCTCAAATCATTAAACTTCGCGACTTGATTTTTCATAACAGCAGTACAGTTTCTTAACTCAGCACAATAATTTTCGTCATTACCAGCTTTCACAGTCACAACAGTCCCATCACCAACGTCCCCCAAAGCAACTACTTTAAACGCCACGGGAAGAGTCTTGTTGGATCTCCAATGAGGAGGTAAAACAGTACAAACGAACAATGGACTGCCTGTTCGTATCAGTTCTCCCGGATGTTCACTTAAGAAATCATTCAATGTTCTTTCCGCCAAAATATCACTGGTCATTTTAGTGTAGGTGTCTTGTATCAAATTGGTAGTACCCTCTGGGGTAGAGGTACTACCGGTAGTACCGGTGGGAGTGTTCGTTAAATGCATTGTTATAGATTGAGTCCAGTCACCAATCATCAGTTATCACCATTAATATTGATATTATTAACATTTTTTTATCCTACATGTAATTTGAAAGTTTTAACGGAATATTGATAGAATTGTTTTCGATATTAAGAGAATTCTAAGCTGAAGTAGAGGATGAAAAGTTTTAAGACTGAAACAAGAATTTAAATAATCTATTTAACATGATAACAATAAATATTCCTCAAGTGCATTGAAAAACTATGATTTTAGGCACTTATTTACAATTTGCTTCAATTGCCTACTTTATTGAAATGATTTTAAACACTCAGTTTATTAGTCACTTGTTCACCTCGCTTGATATCGTTGGCTTTTTTCTTCAACAATCCTCTAATGCGTATCGAGCTGTGAAAGCGTTTAGTGTATTTAATGTACATCGCGAATCACTAGTTCAAAATATTTATCACAAATGCGAAGAGTTCATATTCACATGTCCGTCAAAAAATGCATGCCACACGCCTGGCGTCGGTTGCCTAGCAACACATGTCAACACTTTTTCTGAATGAAAACTTTTTATAGGGGTGGGGAATCATCGGTATAACGCACAGATATTAGTACATCCACCCGATCAGGTGTGAGCAGGTATTTTTTTTTCTCTTTTTTCGATTCTATTCGAGCGCGAAGAGCGATTGAGAGGTATTATCGAGTAGTTTTTCACGACGTAAATAGCGATGGTTAAAACATGTGATATTAGGATTTCTGTTCACCGCTACTGCCGACATTTAAACCAAAACTAAAGATTTAGCCGGTATGTTGTTGATTAACTAACAAAAACGGCATGCATCGTACGTCGTGTTCCAAAAATAATCAGTTGGAAGTGGTTAGAGCAAGACAAGTAGCAAGAGTGTTGTCTACTAAAGCAGCAGCTACCGCGCGTTTGATAACCCTTTACTTATCAGGGGAGAGTAGTACACCCACCGAATGCGAGCGAAAGAGACGGAAAATAGCTAGATTAAAACAGAAGCTAACATAAAGGGTACACGTCTGATAGAGAGCAGATAGAGTGTAAGAGAGACCCATCTTGTTTGCGGTCAGAAGCGGGCCGGGCCTAGAGCCCGAAAGAGAAGGAAATACATTCGAAACGTTACCGAAGAGCGAGACGGAATTTCGAAGCGGTTTTTCGGCCACAGAACCCCAGACGCAGGCGTCACGTATGAAGTGAGATGGTGTGCTTTGAACGGATTGTCATATGTTTTGTATTTGGCAACGGGTTGCCGTGATGTGGCTATTATACTAACGGAATATACCGCTACATCCTTTACGCGGTAACACAGGATAAAACGCAAGGATTTAAGGGTTTATTTTGTTCTCTGGGAAAAGTTTGTTTTGTAATTCTTGTGTATACTTCAGATTTGGCGCGATATCGAGAGTGTGTTTATTATTATCAGGATGTTTGAGGAATTAGTGAAAACTGATAGGTGAATTTAAACGCGAGAAAGTTAAAATTGTTTGTTTGATTGTTCATTATCGAAAAGTAGATGTTGGTTGGATTGAATTATACCTACTTGATTGCAAAAATTCTTAAAGAGTGGAAACGATGCAAAATTAATGACTATTTCTTTATTATGCTGTGAAAGCTTGAACAAAAGTACCTAAAAGCACATTAAAATCAACTGAAGAGATGTGGGATGTTGAAGTTTAAGAGAAGCGGTTCTTTATAAATAATAAAGGGTTGATAAAAATCTATTCGTTGTAAATATTTCACAGATCTATTAATTCTCACCCAACGGGCGTTAGTTTCAAACTGTTTTTTGACCGAATAAATTTATGGTTACAGGGTGAGTCATGAGATATTAGAAATGTAATTTCTACTAGTTCTTATTTTTTGCTATATTCTTACATGAAAAGCACTAAAATTTGGTTTTTATATAAAGTTTTTATGTCGTGACTAAAAATTTTAAATATATCACATAGGGTGAGTCAAAAAAATACATTTCTACTATCTAGTATTTATTCAAAACACATCAGCCCGACGCTCATATACAGTATCGGACAAAAGTTGAGTTATTCATATATGTCTCTGTATTTGAGAATTTGGTCGGTGAAATGCTGAATTTCTCAATTATTGTACATATACAATGAATATAGAGGGACATATACTTGAACAGTCTCCCCAAATATACCGACCAGGTGAGTACTTGTGGGTTGATACATACAGTTGCATTTTTTTTCCGGAATAAGTGATGAGCAATGCCTTTATGTGGAGCAGATTTTTATTTACGACTTTAACGACCAATCCTTGAGTGTCGAGTATTTTTGTTTTTGGCACAATGACTATTAAGAGCTAATTGAATTTAGTTGACAAGGTCTACAGATATTTTGTTCGAGAATCGGGAAGATCTCACGGAGAGCGTTACAAAAATATAGCACTCTAATTTATTATAAGGGTGTTTTACAATTTCACAAAGATATGGCCAATTATTAGCAAAAAATACCTCTTCTTCAACACTCTGCAAAACAGTAAATTATAATAAATCAAGAGATCTTTGTATTCAAATGTCATACACATATCATTGGCTGTGCTCAGTATTAATTACTTTTTTTATCTGTGGCTTCTTTAATACAGGGTGAATCAGAACGCAAATCATGCAATATCTCAAAATTTTTAAATGAATCACTCTATAAATCTTTCTACAACTTGTTAGTACAATTGATAAACTTTCAAACTATGTAGTACACTTAGGGCATGAGTTAATGGAAAATCGTAGATATTTTATGATAATGGTCGAAAACAATTATTTAACGTACACAAATTAAATGGTATTAAATTTTTACATGCAACCTCTTGTGAATTTTAACATTTCTAAGGCATAAATTCTAATCGTAATTTAGGATGCATCTAAAATATCTTTGACTTCTACTCTTACCATTAGAGGAAGGAAAGAAGGAATTATGTTGTAAGGAAGATTTTTTTGCGCGATCGATCTTTTTTGTTTATTTACAGCATCGGTTGTCAGGTCGGTAGGTTGTGTTTACTGGTTTCTAAGTCTAACATGTTGGTAAGTGATTTACTTACCGTTCAGACGTCGGTAAGTAAATTACTTACCGACGTCTTAGCCCTACATACATTTAAGTGGTCCTAAATAATATATTACTTCATCCATTACACAAAAAGAGCAAAAAAATAAGAAATTGATATTTTTTAAATGAACAGAATCGAACAGAACAATTATAAAAACTAATAAATAGCATGAAAACAATTTCACCAAAATGCAAATTATATTTTAAACTGATCGAGAAGTATAAATGTCACATTTGATCATTTCGTTCATTCCGAAGGTATTTAAATTATTTTATTCGAAATTCGAATATTTCAATACGATGGCGCAAAAAATGGTATCAGCATTTCGAACGTTAAGGGTAATACCGGTCTCCATCAAAATTGGAGGCTTCGATACGCTCAGCCTCCACATTGCCGTCGACCGATAAACAACCCTTACCGTTCTTGATACTTAATATACTATTGTTTACTGTAAGTAGGCTAATAAATGCCATTATAGTACTAATAAATATAAAAGCAGTTTGTAGTTTTTACATAATTATTTATCACAAACAGTATATCTTAGTTATGTAAAATGCAAGCTTGTATTTTATTTTCCAACTTTTTCTATTTTTGAAAAACTAACAATTTTGAAAACCAACCTTATTAGAACACTCACATTCACATGAATGTACATTGACATTCTATAAAAAGTATAGAAGTTTGTGCTAAGTGTTCAAAATGGCGACCATTTACTTACATACAATTCTTTTCAAAACCGAGGATCTTACTCTTTCCAACATAGCTGGAGTTATTGTGGAAAATGCGTTACGAATTCTTTCTTTCACGTCTTCTCTGGTAGTAGGTTCCGTTGGATACACAAGTTGCTTGATGTATCCCCATAAAAAGAAATCCATCGGTGTGATATCTGGAGATAGAGGAGGCCACGAAATTGGTCCACCACGTACTATCCACCTGTCGGTAAAATGTCTGTTCAACCACCGACGTACACAACGAACGTGATATACAGATATCTTGTTGGAACCACAAGTTAACTATTGTGTTTGAATCAAATTTCACAACACAAACGAAGAATACAGCAATATTTTCTTGACATTTTTTAGTAGATACTATTTTGATAGTAGCCCACTTGATATAATCGAAAATATGGCTTGATTATGTTTCGCCCATTCTCAAAAAAGCCTATAATAACAATTCTTGAAAGTGAAACATGAATAAATATGGAATTTTTGGTAATTCCAGGTACCTACGGTATTAGCAAACATTTTATTTCATTGATAAGATAGTGTAGATGCATCCAAAATTACGATTGAAATGTATGCCTTAGAAATGTTGAAATTCACATGAGGTTGCATGTAAAAATTTAATACCATTTAATTTGTGTACGTAAAATACTTATTTTTGACCATTATCATAAAATATCTACGATTTTTCATCAACTCATGCCCTAAGTGTACTACATCGTTTGAAAGTTTAATAATTGTACTAACAAATTGTAAAAAGACTTATAGGGTGATTTATTTAGAATTTTTGAGATATTGCTTGATTCGCGTTCTGATTCACCCTGTATTAAAGAAGCCACAGATAAAAAAGGTAATTAATACTGAGCACAGCCAATGATATGTGAATGACATTTGAATACAAAGACCTGTTGATTTATCATAATTTACTGTTTTTCAGAGTGTTAAAGAGGAGGTCTTTTTTGCTTGGCCATATGCGAGAAATCCTCTTTGTCGAATAAAATCTGAATATTCTTATTCTCAAATGTCACCTTCGCAAATTTTTGATAGACAAATTGTAGAATGGTCAAAGGCAGTCGACAATTTATGTCGAATGCGAGAATTTCATTACTTAGTTTGCGAAATTTATAGGTTAACGTCAACATGTCAAAAGTGAAAACACTCAAAACATTGTTTAATACTTTTGTTAGGTTCTGTTTCAGAAATTTTTGTGGAGAGAAAATGGCAGCTTTATTAATTGCTATTGAAAATTTAGAAAATCAAGAAATGTATCAGCGGCCTCGAGAGAGACGGGGAATATATAAAAGCGCTTTAGCATTTTTATCTGACAGAAAGTTTATTAAAATGTTCAGATTAGCTGAACAATTGGCTAAAGAGCTAATCATTTTTTTAGAACCCTTAATAGAACAAGGAAAATAGTGCAAGTTATCTCTTGAAAATTTTCCAGAAAATTCATTTTTTTTTCCTTGCATTAAATTTATTAATGTTCGTTTTTGGTTTTGGGTGCAATAATTTTTTTTGGTTTCACTTTCCATGTTTATCTTGTTATTCTTGTGGCATGGAACACAATATAATATCGAAATTTCGGTGTTGCCAGTTCATGTTATTCGACAAAAAATTTATGCGACTTAGATGTCGAACCCATTTGAGAATAACAGATGCCAATGTTGCGCGACAATTTCTATCGACATATGTCGAATACGACAAATGTCATTCGACATTCGAGAATAGGCCCCCTGGTCGGAATATTTGAGTACTTAACATCAATAAAAGTCTTTTTATATTTATTTACACAGTGCGATAATAAGGTAACGCATAAATAAACAGAACAGGTCGATTTTTAATTTCAATTAACAGTTTTTTCAAATAATGATCCAATATACAGGATGAACCATCTTCGTTTGATGATGCCAACACCATTTTTCTAAATGGTCTCTCTTTTCAATTTTCTAATTTCTCTTGCTGAGCTGATTCCAAAAATATATCACAGGCTGCTTCAAATTGTTACAGGGTGGCCAAATGTTCTATATTTCTTGTCTTGCAGTTGACGGATATTGTCAGGTCTGTTTGTGTAGACTTCAGATTTTTAATAACCCCATGAAAATAGTTCCATGGGCTCAGATCAGGTGATCTAGCGAGCCACTCCACTGCCCCTCCTTCCTATCCACCTTTGTTCTCTGGTGGGTATTTGAATATAAAGAAAAAGCTGCATCAGATAAGGAATTGATGTTTTTTGTGGGAAATCCAGAATATAATTCTCCTGTTGAATTGTCATCGAAAAATATGGACCATTAGTTATATTTGCAGTGTGAATTTTCATCAGACTAATAACGGGTGTTTTGCCGGTTAACATGACAGTTCAAATCAAGTGTTGTATCGTCCGAAAATAAAAAGTTATTGATGAAATTGTTATTTTGGTTCGTCGCAGAATTCAGTCCTTCAGTTAAATCCATTAACAGCCAATTTATGGATAAGACGTACTTCATAAGGATGGTAGTTAACCTTTTCAGGAAAATTTGATACTGAAGACTTTCAACTTTTAAAATCCCTATATAATCCTGGCACTGTACAGAGTGGATTTTCGGATGCCGACAAAATTATGTCTCGTTGAATAATTTTTGGTCTACCTTGCTTTGCTGCATCCCTCACATGTCCTGATTCTCTGTATTTTCGCTCTATTCTGTGAAATAGGTTCACGATCTGGGTGCATTCCATGGAATAATCGGCATACCTCGAGTTGAGTCCGCTTCTTATCTCCAATACCAATCATTATTAATATTCCAATTATATTCCTTTCGGTTGAAGGATTTTTGTGAAAAAAGTTGCAAGTGATACATTTCTTGCTGTCAGATACCATGTCCAAAATAATGCAGGGTGTTTTTGATTTTGCAACTGAGGCTAATCACCGACGCCAAGAGCACTCTACCCCTGAACAAAAATTTTACCGAGCCAGGTAGTAGGGTTCTATATCGGGCTCTATATCGAGCCCAACATCCATGGACTCGGGACCTCGATTGATCGTTTCCTCCCCTCCAGTGGTAACCCATCTAAGTACTAACCGCGCTCGACTCTGCTCTATAATGTTTACAATGGTAGTACCTACGTGACATACCCAAAGCTAGATACATTGCTTCCGTACTAACCTGGAGATTAATGCCCAATTTCACCAACCATTTCCTCAAGTTAGGTAATACCTAAATCAGATTTTGGACTTGCTAAGTGAAATTTTCGTTTTACCACGCGCTAAGAATTACTTGAGAGTGACAATATTGGGTATTTTCTATCATGTTCAGGAGTTTCTTAGCGCATGGTGAGACGTAAATTCTATCTTGTAATTCCAAAATCTGTTTTAAGTATTACCTAACTTTAGGAATTAGTTGGTGAAATCGGACATAAATTCCACGTATGCTAAGACATTGAAATATTCTATTCTGTTTTCCTAGCCGAGTGTATCAGCAACGCAAAATTTCGAAATAAACGTGGAGAAGTTTTTGCATCGCGTGATTTTTGATTTGCATATAGGGCTCTGTATACTCTTCAAGCCAATGTCGCATTTATCCATATTCTGCCTACCTTGCATTTACATTGATTAGTATGCACTTACGCGTTTCTTTCATTATATTACCTGATTGAGTAAGAATACTTCCACATCTTTGACAAATGAGAAATAATTGCATTCCATTATGGATTGTTGATAAAAGACAAATAAATGAATGAATACCGGAGTGGAAACGTTTTTCATCAAATTTCATAGTAACTACATTTTCTTTCTCCAATACCTTCGGCTATTAAAAATATATGATTCAACTACATTTTCATGAGAAAAAGTCATATTATTGCATTTAATTTTCCAGAGAATTATGCAATTATGTTTTTATATCAATTAATGACCTCTAGCGGCAAAACTAAAAACCAGACATATCACAGGTGAGCTGGGTTTGATGCTTTTTCCAAATAAAATCCGTTCTGAGGAGTTACATCTGTCTATTTTAAAAACAAAAAAAGGTAGAACGTGTCGCGGGACACACGGTAGGAACTTTAGTTCCTTTTAAGCAAAAGTTATGTAATACATCTGACGTTATAGATAAACAATTTGCATATTCTTTGGTGGTTGAGTAGTAAGCACACCAGACTCTCACGCGGTAGACCCGGGTTCGATTCCCCGCGAGGAATTTTTTTTATTGTTAATTTTATTTTTAAATAATCATTCTGCTTGATATTAATAACGACAACAGGAAGACATTTGAAATATTTAGCAGAATATTCATTATTATAGATAATGGTACGGTACGCTCCATGAGGGAGTCCGACTGGCAACATCTACTTATAACAGCATCGTATATTTAAAAAAGGAAACCGTAGCATTATACAAAATGGACATTCGTTTACCACAAAATTAGTGGAAACATAAAATTGAATTGTTAAATTTTTAATTTGAAGTTTTATTACAGTTTATAGAAATTTTTATTTTCTAGATTTTTTCCTAAGTGGGTCGTAGAAAAAATATGCTGCTCGACTCGTGTGGATTGTCCATATCGCACTTGAACGATTGAGCACTCCGCCTACGGCGTCGTGCATCATCTTCGTCCTCGTGCGATATGGCCATCATATCCACACTAGTTGCACAAACTACAATTTCTTTCAAAATATGCCCTTTCACATTTAAAAACTACCTGCCAAATGTCAAATCAATTTATCCATCCATTTTAAAGTTATCGAATTAAAACATTCAAGTTTTCAAAATTTCAACACCCTGTATTTCGAAAAGTAGCTAGACCCCTTAATCGCGCAAAAAAAATTATGGAAATAATAGTAAAAATTTATCCGAACAAATTCAAGTAGATCACTAGCACTGCACTGCATACCAGCTTTGCATAGAATTTCAATATGGCATCGGTGGTTCAGTGGTTAGAATGCTCGCATTGCACGCGGGCGGCCCGGGTTCGAATCCGGGTATGAGCATATTTATTATTATGAATCGCTGCTTCGTAAACGAGAGAGAGACTAAGGAGGCACAAGCACGCAAAAGCAAGGCACATAACGAAGCAATGTAACATAACGCAGCGTAACGTAACGCGTAACGGTCAGATCTTTTGCGTCGCGACCCCTGGTCGCTCAAACATAACCTGGCGTAAAGAACTAAAGTTCCAAAAAATCAAATCACCTCCCCCCACTTCGTTTTAATAGATACATCTAAATTGTCAAACAGAAAATACTCAGTATTGGAAAACACAATTTTTTCCGGTAAATCTACCACACGGGTACTTCAGTGGAAAAGCACTTTAAGAGTTTTAGGTTGTGGTTACGCCTCTTGTGGGCCATGTTGGAAACCTTCAAATTTTCTTCAGGATTCTCTTTCAACTACTTCAGTCATGAAATTGTTTACTGCAAGTGTATACGAAGGATAGTTTCCGAGATACAGTACTCAAAAAATATGATAACGGTTAGTGTTGGACAAACACATATTGGAAAGTTTTGGTGAAGACTTTAAAACGTAACTAGAAGAATGAACCACAATACCCTGTAAACAGCATCTAAATTGATTCTCCCATTCTAAAACAAGGATAGCAATACACACAGCAAAGTTCGCACAACAGCGTCGTGCTGTGCGGGTTAAAGTTTGATATTACTAAATAATTATATTTATAGTGCGCATTTGTTTTCTGGAATCAAAGTGGTGTTTTTTTCCAGAGAGGATTAACAAAAAATCGTGATATTTGATCATATTCAAAATGAAATTTGATTTCTAAGCTTAACAAATATTTTGCACGTACGCCCATGATTCAACTCCAATAAACGAGAATGTGATGGTTTCATCTCAACAGATTTAAGAGTAAAGTATTGTAATATTTTAATTTGAGTGATGTATTTCTTATTTTTAGATTTTTATTATTCTGTTATATTTTATTATTATTTATTTTGGGCGCCTTTATTTTTCAAAAATTGGTATAGTTACTTTAAATTTTTGCTTGAAGAATTCGGCTAGCTATAAAAAAAAAACAATTTTGACTCTCTCTCCCAAGTTGCGGTTCCCTCAATTAAAGTCTGATCAAATGATTTAATAGTTTTTGAAAAATGTTTAATATATAATTTTTATGTATTTTAATAGATTTAAAAAACAAACTTTGAAGAATTATTTCCCTACTTTATAAACCTTTCCTTTTTTATTAAAAACTCTATTTTCTCTTATTATCCTCAGCAACTAAATATTCCGTTTCCTTATCCTTTTATTATTTATTGATTTTATTATTACCTACCCTTTATTATTATCTTAAAATTCACGTTCCCCTCGTAATACAAATAGAATGATTCGAAACTTGAAACTTTGAACATGCGCACAGGCTTTATCATATGTTGTTTTAGAATGGCATCACGTGAAAAAGAATTGTTTAATTGCTTTGGATTATCTGAATTATTGAGGAAAGCTTCCTTTTTATTTATAATTACTAATATTAAGAAACTTAACTAACTTATTATATAAGAAATATGCAATTGCGAAATGAATGTTTTTACGGTGGATAATTTTACAGGTTATTTACGTCCAGGAACTTGATTCTAATAAATCCTCTTCTCTGCTATGTGGGATATGAATTAATTGGAATTGATTGCTGATTTCATACACACTATTATAGAAAGTAAACTGGACTTTCTCAGGAACAAACTGCATACAATATCCTTTGAAATTTCTGGGATGCTATCTCCAGTCAAGGTTAAAAATAGGTCAAACAAAGCTTACCGCTTTCTAGAAGATAATTAAATGATGAGATCTCTTACACGGTTAGTACTCTTTGTTTTTCTATTAGTTTGGTATGATTTTGAGGCACTTTACTTCATATTTTTCAAATTTTGATTCTTCTTTCTTAATTCCTCCACCTTCTCCCTTCTTGTTCCAAAATCAACAACTTTCAATTTTTTTCTTGTTTATCCTCCCACAGGCGACTTTCCCTGTGATCTTATTGTCTTAGTGTCATTTTTTAATTGACTTCTATGGATATAAAGGTCCTTTCACATGTTCATTATATCAATGTTCCTTATTAACTACACTTTCTTTTAATCGGTTGATTCATTTCGCGATTAATCACTGTCACTTCACTGAATGTTGAGATGAGTTACATAGATATAATTTAACTATACTATCTATTACATTTCACCTAACATGTATCAATTATAAGATTATTTATTTAAGGTTTATAAAGATATTTTATGTTTATTATTTATTTGTTTTAAATTGTTCTCTTTTTAAATTTAAATTGATTTCTTTCAAAATTATTCCTATTCAGGGTGAATTGATTTATTACATGGTTATTTTCTTTAATTACAGATTCTTCGCCTTAAATTATTCACCTGCTTTCAGATCATCACAGTATATTACCATATTGTGGAAATTAAGAAATCAAATTTCATGGCCTTCATTTTAGTCAATATTGTAGTCAAAATATCAGCAGTTACAATAATTTATTCTCAAATAAAAAACCACCATAGTAATGGAAAATGAATTATTCAGTTAACTACTTAAATGTTGACAAACAATAATTGAATCACTGATCAACACATTAAATCTCGTAATATTGAATGCTATTAAATGAATAACTGTTGCATGTGAAAAATATGTAACTTTTACACTCAAGTGAATTATTATTATGGATTGGGATATTTTAATTAATTGATAGTTTGTCGTGATTTTGAAATAAATTATTGTGATTCATAATTTTAAATACTTGATGAGAAAATAAGGATTATTGCAAGTATGCTGGCATGAAAAATATAGCGGGTAATTTAAAAAATAATTAAAATAATAAGCATTTATTTAAAATATTAGTTTTTACAAAATAGTATGTGATTATAAAAGACATAAGAATTGAATAAATAACAGACTGAACATAAAATATGAATAGGTATAAAACAAAATATATACAAATAATATAAATATAAAAAATAAAATAGATAGCAATATTCAAATCTAGAAACTGAACCTATATATGTGAAACAATGTAATTATTATAATACATAATGAAAGTATGAATATTAATTTTGTGGTGAGGCTAGAAATGGTTTTCTGAACCCTAATTATGATTTCATATTTATGTGCCTTCCATCTCAACTCCACAAGGTATGTAATAGTACTCCTTGGTGTGTCAAAAATATTCATTTCAAGTGTTTTTTAGAAATGATCGTTCGATTATCTTTTGGCGTTTTTAGGAAGTAAGTTATAAAGCATTGGAGCCATAAATGAGTACGATCGTTGAGTTATTGCCTTTTTTACTGGTGGCAACGCATGAAGATATTTGTTACGGGTCGGGTAATCATGTGATTGTGAGTTTATTGAATTCTCATTAGACTATTCATAGTGGAGTATTGCAAAAAATAATGTAGTTGTCCTATATCCATTATTTTAAATTCGGAATATAGCGCATCGGAAGAGTATCTGGAATTTTTTAGGAGTAATATTTTCAGTAGTAATACCCCTAGGGTCTTGATAATACCGAGATAATTTTGTCATAGAGAATGCTAAAAGCATGTTGCTTGATAATAGATTATCTTTGAGCAGCACGCTTGCAGGATTCTCTACGACAAAATTTTGAGTATTTATCAAGACCCGAGGAGTGATCGATAAGATAATTTTTTACTTTGTAGATATCAAAAAATTGATTGTCAATCTGATGTTTAATAATTTTCAATACAAACTTTATTAATTTTAATAAAATATAATTCATTTTTATTCAAAACTACAGTTGTGAAAAGTACAATTTTATTGGTAAATTGATTGAATCGTTAGATGCAATACCAAATCTTCGCGACATTTTTAATCCAGTTGTCACTTTGACGTTTAATTAATTTTTAATAAAAAATAAACACCAAATTGAAAACACCACATGTAGGGTATTATCGCTGTAATACATCGTTCGTTTTTTCAATTTTTAAGGGGTTTAATGCAAAATCCGACCCCAACATAGACAAGCCATATTAAAGTTGACATTTCAACGAACAAATTGCGTGGGTGCAGAATTCGAAAATCGAAAATTTGACTGCAGCAATTTTTTTTTGAAAATTACCTTTTTTTTTCGAAAAATATTAAATATTTCGGAAAATAATTTTTTTTTGGTTGTGCAAAAAAATTGTGCTTATGTAACATAAAAAAAGATATACTTTCACCAAGTTTCATGCAAATTGCATTTTTTTGCCAGAGAAAAAAATTAAAAAAGAAAAAAAAACGGTTTTTTGCGATTTTCACCTTGAATTTGAGGTTATGTTGAAAAATATTTTATTCAAAAGTTGTTCATTTTTTTATTATCTACAAATTTTATATACAACATTTTGCGCTAAAAAGTCATTTTCTGTCTTAAAAATGCAAAAGTAAGTTTTCAACCCCTAAAAAACCTCCCCATTTACACATTTCCACTCAAACTTTGTTTAAATTATTTTTCCAGTGATAGTTATACCCCAAAGTATACTTTTTTAAGGGTCCCTGGCTGTTACTAATTTTTCCGATTTTAGCCAATTTTTTCCGTAATTGCACTGGCCTAGTTAGACACTGAGTCACTATTTCCCGAACTATTTTCAATATTTTCAAACGCCTGTTTGGACAGTGAGACACTGTTCACCGAATTCATCAGTTTTTCGGCAGTGTTCATTTTATTATTGATTGATTCGTCGATGTAGCTTTCAGCAACCGCAGTACTTTTCCAACCGCCGTGTCTTTTCAATGCTGTAATATCTCCACCTGCGTCTATAAAGAACGTGGCAGATGAACGTCGAAAACTGTGGCCTGAATACTTTTCGGGGTTTAGTAAATTTGAAAATATTGCTATTTCTCTCCCTATGGTAGTTATTGATTTTCCATTTTGGTAATTTAAAAAAAATATATTTGAGTTAGGAATCATGGACCGTTTTTGAATATAATTTTTACAAATCACATAGAACTTATCCGTAACCATGAATTTTCGAGGAACTTTGGTTTTTGTTTTGGGTATCGAAACTAAAAACGCTGCCCCTACGCCTTTGACGTCTTCGGTTTTCATTAAATACATTATTTCATTCGCCCGACAAGCACCCATAATTCCCATGATTAATACTACCTAAAAAAATATAAGTTTTAAATAAATTCTAACCTTGGAGAATATATTTGCTAACCTTTGTTAATAGATATTTTGTATCGCAAGCATCATTTAAAAATCTGTTCACCTCTTCTGGTGTGAAGGTTGCAGCTTTTTTTGCTTGAAATCCTTCCGATTTTCTCTTTAATAGGGTCCGTAGTTTTGGGTAAGTTTCAATATTTACAGAATTATTGATATTTAATGTACTTCTTAACATGGAATAGATTGTCCATAAGGTCGAAGCTTTATATTTGGCAGAAAGTTCACTAAAATATACTAATAACACTGATTCGAAAAACGAATTTATACCTTTACTCATCCTCCAGTTCATATAGTTATTTATGTAACTAGTGTGTAAAGTAGCCTTTTTTTTGACGACAATCACATGAGTCGAAAAAAAGGTCTTTACACACGAATTGCATACAATATTTTTTCTACTAGCGAATATTTAATTGAAATACAAAAGTTTAATAGTAATTTTCTTTACGCACTAGTGCGTAAAGAAACATACTTTACGCACTAGTGCGTAAAGTAAGTTGAATTTTTCTTTAGAGTCTTTTTATAATAATCTAAAATAACATCATAGTTTTCTAAAAAAATTCAATTCCTGAATATAAAATACAATTGCTTACTCTAGGTATAGTCGGAAGATCTCAATTTAAATTTTAAATGTCAGATTTCTATTCACAAAGAAATGTCAGTCACTCACCGCCAACTTATACCTAATTACCGTATTATTTCCAGTACTTAATAATTATTTAACAATAATTGTTAAATAATTATTAGGTTATTTTACCGAATTCTATAGGTTTCTATCTCCAATTTATGAAAAAACTTTGATTTAATATCCGTTTATTATACCTATATTTTTATAAGACTGGATATCTATAACTACATACATATTGGAACTCTTTACGCACTAGTGCGTAAAATAAAGTTTTACGCACTCGAAAATGTGTCTAAAGTACGTACTTTACACACGGTAGTAGAAAAAAGTTATTATATGTAGACATATAGTTATCTTTCGATTTTTCTGGCAGCAGTCCTATAGTGGTTAATTTCGCCGCTTCTTTTATTTCAGTTGGTGTAGAAGAGCGTTCAATTTCACTATGCGAATTCAATGAATTCATCATTGCACAAATATAATATAAAGACTATCGGCAAGTTCGTAACAATTTGGTATTAATAACCTCAAAATTGATAAATTTCTGTAGTAGGTTGTGGTTAGGAACATAAAATAATTTGACATATATAGAGATGGACGATACTGTGTAAAGTATCAATACAACGTACCGTTATAAATTATATTGGCTTGAAATACTTAATATTAGAAAATATCGTTATGAAAAATATCAATACTGAAAATTTCGATATTTTCATCGATACGATATATTTCAGGAACAAATTTCCCGAACAAAATACACAGATTTAATAGTTTATTTCATATTGTACCCCCATCTCTAGTCACCTATGTAACGAAATATTTTGAGTGTTGAATTGTCATGGCGTGAATTATGAACCATAATACACTCCAGTGTATTATGAACCATAATTCACTCTAGTAGATATATGGGTACCATATACCTTTTGTTAGGAGGTAAAATATTGACTTATTATTAGGTGGTCGCGGACAAAAAAATATCAAAATTATTTCTCAGATATTCCTAGGATGTTGATATTGCTCCCAACGCACTCCCCCATATTGTTATTTCATATCACAGATGACAGATGACTTTCTGTCGGAGACTGGTATAGTGGTTTTATGCATTTGGGGGGGTAGATTACTAATTACATATTTGAATTTGCAGAGCATTGTTTGTAATTTTTCACTTTTATTATAAAGCAAGCTATAGAACTTCTGAATAGAATATCCAATCATGAGAACAACAGATACACTCACAAAGCTCTTGTCCGTTTGAAAAAACTATATAACGCTGATAATGTCAACTTGAAATTTAATTGGATTAGTCAATTTCAAGCTTGTTTAGGAAAATATTGCCAGCTCGAATTAAATATTGCCCATATAGAGGTCATTGATAAAGAATATATCTTATCTAAGTTCTTGAGCCACAACTATAGGGAAGATATGAATAAAATTCTACTCAGCACATATAATTCTCGTTACAAATTCTTATTAGGAGACCACATTCCATTTGAAACCACCAACTATATGAAATACCCGTTTCCCCTTTATATTAAGAGATTAATGGCACAATTGCGAACTGCTAATGTTGAAAATTTGTACATATATATATATATATATAAATAACACCCCGTATACAATAAAGACAAAACTAACCTGTTCAGTCGCATCGGCCTATCTTCCTTACGATGACCCCAGACAACCACCAACCAGGGAAGTCGAAGAACTGGTCAAGTACTCCAGAAAGAAGGGTGTGCAGCTGATCATTGCATGCGATGCCAACTCACACAATCTTAACTGGGGAAGCACCAACACCAACGAAAGAGGTGAGTCATTACTAAAATTTATTACGGCTAACAATTTGAACGTATTGAATGAAGGAAATAAACCAACTTTCGCTAACTCAAACAGAAAGGAGGTTATCGATATCACGATTGGCACTCATTACATAAGTAACTTCGTGAGTAATTGGTATGTGTCCGAGGAAGAAAGCTTTTCTGACCACAGACACATATACTTTCAAATTTCGGGAACCGAACCGAAAATAGAATACTATCGTAACCCGCGAAAAACGAACTTTGAAGCATATAATGCAGAACTAGTTAACAGTTTAGACCGAACGATGGTAAAAATTAAGAACACAACAGACCTAGAGATAGCAGCAGACCTAATACAGGAAGCAATTATCTCAGCGTTTGAAAACATCTGCCCAACGGTAAGGAAGAAATCCAACAGGAATGTGCCCTGGTGGACAAATGAACTTGCCGAAAAACGGAGACAGTTAAGGAAGAAATTTAATAGAACTAAAGAAAATTCAGAATAATGGACGGATTATAAGAGGGCCCTAACTGAATACAACAAACTGGTAAGGAAAGTCAAGAGAGACTCCTGGAGGAGGCACTGTGAGGAGATAGAACAGACTCATGAGTGTGCCAGACTGCAGAAGATTCTCTCCAAGGACCCTAATCAGACTATACACGCTATCAAAAAAGATAACGGACAATATACTGAAAATGGAAAAGAAACCTTGGAAGAGCTACTCAAGGTACACTTCCCTGGATCAATACCCACCATTCCGCCACAGAACTCTCCAGCGACAGAACTGGATAGACCACGATGGGCATCCAGGATAGACTGGCGAACAGCGAAGGCAGTGGTAGATGCGGAAAAGACAGAATGGGCTATTAACAGCTTCAAACCATTTATCCTATCCTACTCCAAAAAGGAGGAAATACACTGCACAACAGGGTAAGTGAACTGCTCAGAGCCAGCCTAGCTCTGGGGCATATTCCAAGAACCTGGCAACGCATCAGAGCTACATTTATACCAAAACCTGGAAAATCTGGACAGGACACGGCTAAAGCTCTGAGACCAATCAGTCTAATGTCATTTTTGCTAAAGACTCTTGAGAAACTTCTCGACAGACATATTAGAGATGGTATAATGGCTACAAGACTAATACACCGAGATCAATATGCATACAGAGAGGGAAAATCAACCGAAACAGCATTACATCAACTCATAAAAAGGGCTGAATACGTGCTGGAAAACAAAGAGGTGCTGCTGGCAGCCTTTCTTGATATAGAAGGAGCTTTTGACAACACCTCCTATGAATCTATAGCTAAGGCGACGAGGAATTTAGGGATCGATGCCACGAGTTGCAGGTGGATAGACTGCATGCTCAGAAGCAGGCTCATAGAATCAACTCTGATGGGGGAAACAATGGCCGTATGTGCAACCAGGGGCTGTCCGCAGGGGGGAGTACTATCCCCGCTGCTGTGGAACCTGGTCATGGACGGGCTCATCAGAACCCTACACAGAGGAGAATTCAACACCATAGGATATGCAGACGACCTGGTAATTCTATCCCAAGGTAAATTCAACAGTACAACCAGAGACAGACTCCAGATGGCTTTAAATGTAGTAACAGGCTGGACTGTATAAGAAGGGCTACGTATTAGCCCTTCGAAAACACAGATAATTGCGTTCACCAGAAGAAGGAAAAGGGAAGGACTTGACCCTCTGACGCTTCAAGGTGAACCAATACGACTGTCGGATGAAGTAAAATATCTTGGGGTTATCCTAGACCCAGGCTTAACTTGGAACCGACACCTCCAGCACGTGATCAAGAAAGCGGAGGTGACCTTCATGGTTGCCAGACGTACTTACGGCATTAAATGGGGACTAAGACCCAGCATGGTACACTGGCTATACAAAATGGTTGTCATTCCCAGGATCACCCATGCATCTTTGGTATGGTGGCCAAAGACCAGACAATCCTCTGCTATGCTAAAACTAAGCAAGGTGCAAAGACTTGCATGCACTGGCATTACAGGGGCAATGAGGACTACTCCTACAGCGGCGCTGGAAACAATGCTAGACCTTCCTCCACTACATTATGTCATAGTGTGTGAAGCAAGGGCAGCACTAACCCGACTGGAAAAAGCACTAGACCATGATGTGGCACATGGGAGAGGACACACAGAGATAAGGCAGGTGGGTGATGACATTTTCAAAATGCCAACAGACCAAATGACTACCAAATATATCTTTCGCAAGAACTTCGAGATTGTCATCAAAGATCGAAAGGAGCTTGAGGAAGAGAACGCACCACCACTTAGTAGAGCGAATGAACTGATCTGGTATACAGACGGATCTAAAAATGAACTCGGCACCGTAGCGGGCATATACAGCAAGACGAGCAAATATGAAGGAATCGTCTCGCTAGGAAAATACGCCTCTGTATTCCAAGCAGAGGTTTATGCAATACTTGCGTGTGCAAGGGCTAACAGTATGAGAGCCTACAACAACAGGCAGATCAGGATCTACAGCGACAGCCAAGCCGCCCTTAAAGCACTTCAGAGCTATAGGGTGACATCTCGGCTAGTATGGGAATGCGGCGAAGAACTTAGAAGACTGGCGACTCGGAACAGTGTAACACTGGAGTGGGTACCAGGTCATAAAGGAATCGCAGGCAATGAAAAAGCTGACGAACTCGCAAGAGTAGGATCGTCAACTCTGATGAACGGACCCGAACCTGCTGTGGGCATCCCCAGATGCTTAACGAGGTCATGGTTAAAAGGGTGGTTGAAAGAACAACACAAGAAATACTGGAAGAATACGACTGGGCAAATACATGGGAAGAAATTCATAAAAGAACCATCAGAAAAAGTAGCGAAAGAACTGCTCTCAATAAGCAGGAACAAACTGCGCACCACTACGGGGCTACTTACGGGACACTTTCCCACAAAGGAGCACCTAAACAAAATAGGGCTGTACAACGGAGACCTTACATGCAGAAGATGCAAAAAGGATACCGAAACAGCTCTGCATATACTATGCAACTGTGAGTCGCTGGACCACAGAAGGCAGAAACTTTATGGTAGAACCCAAATGACTCCAGAAGACTTCTACAATCAACCAGCTAAGAACCTGTATGAGCTAATAGTAACTATGCAACAAGAGTTCTGCCTCATTTTCGCGATTTTAACA
>CAJUYG010001820.1:36465-50745 GCA_910591675.1 Galerucella calmariensis | reverse complement strand
ATGGAGTTTCTAGGTAATGGTTATCACGTGTACCAAATTTTCAAAATAATATACAGGGTAATTCGGAAGTTATGAGGTTCGAAAGAAATAGGATACATTTATAAATCACCCTGTATTTCGGTTATGAAGTGCAGAAGACACATTAAATAGGCCCTCTCCCAATGAAACACCCTGTATAACATTAGCATGCTTTCAAAAATTGAAATATTTTTTCTTACCAAACTCTAGGCACCATAATAGCAGGAAACGTTTCGTTCTCTCCAGGTTGCACCTTCATTTTAGTCACAAACACCCTCCTCATGAACATCCCCACGCAATCCTCTCGTTTAGTAATATTAGGATCGTTACACCGCGCCAGTCTTCCTCCATACAATTGTACTCCAAAACTGGCAAAAATGAACATCAAAAGTATCAAAAGAGTTGATACCAGTAAAATTTCTTTAAATCCCCTGCAAAGTTCATAAACCACTTTGCTCATATGTGGTACCAGAGTGAATATTCTTAGAGGTCGTAGACAGCGCAAGATCATAAGGAGTTGTGCTCCGGAGTTGGGAGGAACACTTTTTGGCATCCAACATAGAAACGTTAAGTTTACCTGAAAATTTAAAGATCGTCTATTAATTTAGGCAAATCCCGTACGCACCATGGGCGTACTTCGGTGCTTGCACTCCTTATTTTAAGTGCTTTCCCATTCGCTACGGCTACTGTTGAAGGATCTTTCAGTACCCTTCGAAGGGTAAAGACCTGACCTGGCTGAGAAGAGTCCGTTTCATTAGAGAACGGACCACTGACAGATGAAATGTGCGCAAAAACAACGCCAACTCGTAAAACAAACTGAAGTGACAACCCAAACAAAGCTCACGAATGAGGTGGAAATGGACGAAGGCGCCCTTGTTTCTCGGCAACTATCGAAAACTCTTCTCTGCGCATGTAAACAAGCTTTCCGTTCTCTAATGAAACGGACTCTACAAAAATTGACAGTTTGAGTTTGAGGAGCGTCAATTTGATAAAGAACTGTTATAATTGTTGCGAACTCAGTCATTCAGAAGCCGGTCCTGTCGCAAACTATGAATGCGACCTTTCTAGAAAGGTTCTCCAACAGGTAATGTTCGAGACTGTTCTCGAACAGCGTGAAGGCGGTGAATTCAAGAAAGCTCTAGAGATTCGAGGTACTATATATACGCGGGTTTTCGAGTGAGTCGAGGAGCTGTTCAGTATACAGAGAGTGAACAGACAGTGAATATAAATAGTGTTGAAGATAAATTAGGACAATTATCATACCGAGTGTAGAGAATTTAATAGACATTAAGTAGTGTGTATATAAATTAAGTTTATTATAGTGTGTAAGTGTTTCTTCAATAAATCAATAGTAATTAGCCATAGTGAGCGTATAATTTAATCCCACGGTAAAAACAGTTCAAATAAATAAGAAAAACATAACATAATAATACTTAAATTTGATCTTCGTTCTTCTTTACCGAGATAAAATATTACAATCTAACGACCATGGTTTGCCCCCCCCTAGTTTTCATCCTGGGTACGCCCCTGGTACGCACATCTGCAAGATAAATAGAAAATTAATACTTGCCACATAGATGAAGACATCTAGTACTGCTGCGACATCTTTGACGTAAGCTTTTGGGGTGAAAAACAAACCGTCTGCTAAAATTTTTAAGGCCAATTCTATGCTCATAAATATAACAAAACTATATTCTGCAATTTGTAAACTAACGTTTTCCATTACTCTATAGGAAGGAGTTTCAAACATCATTGATAAACATGATAAAGTCGTCATTGTAATCATCACCCAATCTAGGTAAGTAACCAGACCCAAAAAGTTACTAAAAACAAAATATAAATTGAGAAAGTGTCACAAAAGAGATTCTATATTGCCTAGAGCATCCACTGTACAGGGTGTCCCAAAATTAAACTGAAAATTTGGTGCAGTTATCCACTTGAATACCCTCACTGTGATACACTGTTGAATTTGAAATAAAAAGCTGTTTCACTTGAGCTAAGTTTGATCCCCCTTTCCATTGAATTTTTTTCATTGTGATGACGTCCCTGTTTCTATGATGTTGTCACAGATACCCTGTATATCTCGGATGAAATAAGTGTAGGTTCCAAAAAGATTACCCAATTTTCAAAAAAAACCTATTCGTTAATTCCGGAGTTACAGCTCGCGGGACACACGGTAGGAACTTTAGTTCCTTTTAAGCAAAAAGTATGTAATACATCTGACGTAATAGAGAAAGAAGTCTCGTTGGCCGAGTAGTAAGCAAACCAGACTCACGCGGTAGACCCGGGTTCGATTCCCCGTGAAGATGTTTTTTTTATTGTTAATTTTATTTTTAAATAATTATTCTACTTGATATTAATAACGACAACAGGTAGACGTTTGAAATATTTAGCAGAATATTCATTATTATAGATAATGGTACGGTACCCTTCATGAGGGAGACCGACTAGCAACATCTACTTATAACAGCATCGTATATATTTAAAAAAGGAAACCGTAGCATTATACAAATTGGACATTCAAGAACTGTACGTTTACTACAAAATTAGTGGAAACATAAAATTGAATTGTTAAATTTTTAATTTGAAGCTATATTACAGTTTAGAGAAATTTTTATTTTCTAGATTTTTTCCTAAGTGGGTCGTAGAAAAAATATGCTGCTCGACTCGTGTGGATTGTCCATATCGCACTTGAACGATTGAGCACTCCGATAAGGCGTCGTGCTCAAACTTCGTCCTCGCGCGATATGGCCATCATATCCACACCAGTTGCACAAACTACTATTTCTTTCAAAATATGCCCTTTTACATTTAAAAACAACCTGCCAAATGTCAAATCAATTTATCCATCCATTTTAAAGTTATCGAATTAAAACATTCAAGTTTCCAAAATGTCAACACCCTGTATTTCGAAAAGTAAATGTGCTAGCTTAATCGCGCAAAAAAAATTATGGAAATAATAGTAAAAATGTATCCGAACAAATTCAAGTAGATCACCAGCACTGCGAATACCAGCTTTGCATAGAATTTTAATATAGCATCGGTGGTTCAGTGGTAGAATGCTCGCATTCCACGCGGGCGGCCCGGGTTCGAATCCCGGCCGGAGCATATGAATCGCTGCTTCGTAAACGAGTGAGAGACTAAGGAGAAAGCACAAGCACGAAAGCAAGGCACATAACGAAGCAACGTAGCGTAACGTAATGCGTAACGGTCAGATCTTTTGCGTCGCGACCCCTGGTCGCTCAAACATAACCTGACGTAAGAAACTAAAGTTCCAAAAATCTTGGGACACCCTGTATATCTTTTATTCCATCACAAACAATCACTTACTGTAATGTTTTGTATTGTACTTTTCTTTCCTTTCCAGTAAGTGGATCTTTCAATCTTGCGTCGTATCGAGCATAAACGATCATTTGACAAAATTTTCTAAATTTACTTTCCCTCGGTACGGCAAAAAGAGGTGTATCGAAAAACGGGTGGTTTTCTCTCAAATCTTCTTCTCGCTGATTCCTGCATTTTAGAAAATTTTCTTATTGGAATAACCCAAACAAACTCTCACCAATATTTATTTTGGTTATCCAATTGACTTGGAACAAACTATACCTTCTCATTTCGGCTTGTTGTCTTTTGGCTTGCAACAGTTTAATGTCCAAATCATGAGGTCTAGCTCGATTTGATGATACTCTGTTGACTCCAATATCTCCATTCTCCATTAGATGTTCGTAGGTTTGCTTCAATTTTATTGAACCACTACGTACACTTCTTCTAATAGATCGTGAACCAAATCTGTACAATTTTGAACCAAAATTTATGTAAAATACGAGGAAAAAAGTATTAATAACTCTCCACTATTCTATCAATCAGAAATGTTATTAATAATATTAACTATAACTATTCCAATACAGGAAAACAAGTTAAAACGAAATATCTTGAAACGGACCATACTATCATGCGAGTTTTAAAAATAATTGTAATAATATTAACCTAATAAAAATGTGTCATAAAAACATTTTTTTTTTAATTTCCATTTCCAAATGGATTTAATTTGCTTAAATAAATTTAAAATTTTGCATGCCAATGTTACTTTTTTTTTGTTTCAAATTTAGTTGCCAATTATTCGTGGGGACTCACTTCTTATGGTCAATACGTAACTGTTTCATACTATTTACTGTTCCTTGTGGTTTCAACTGTCCCTTAATCCCCGGCACTGGAATTATAGACGAATCGCCCAGCATCAATCTCTGGTTATTGGAATCACTGGAAGAATATGACAATTAAAATATTGAAAATATCATTAAAAATAACTTACTTCACTATTTGAGCAACGGCGGTTTTTTTAAGTTTCAAATTGACGACCCGAACTTTGGTTAAATTGTTTAAAATCTTCAGCGGTTTTTGTTTTCTGTAAATTACTTTGGTGTCAAATACTTCTTCGCACAACTTTTTAATTCCTCCTTCTGAATTTTCGTCGTCTTCAGTTTCGTAAACGAACTGTCTCATAAAACTCTCTCTTACCTGTAAGCGTAACATTAATCTTAAAAAAATTAGGAGAAAGAATTTGGAAAAAAATTATACAGTTTCAAAGAAAAAATTTAAAAAAATTAAAACTAAAAACATGTTTCCAAAATTATTATATTTATTTTCCGTCGACCGTGTACTAACATATTATGCTATTAACGTTCTCAAAATTGGACAAAATCATTCATTAATGACACCTATTAATGCACGATTAACATTAATCAACGAATTCTCTATAGGCAACCCAAAGCACATCTTATACATAATATTTATATTGACAGGGTGTAGGCAACCAATCATACATTTCAGTGACATTATTCATTTTTGACAATGACAAATAAATATTTTCAATAGAGAAAAACGAATAGAGCTTATACAGTCGACACGTCGACAGAAAAGCTTTGTAACTAACACGAGTATTAAAAGAGCAATTAACAATCTCGAACATTAATGCACTCGCTCTGCTCGTGCGTTAAAATATCTCGTTTGTTAATGGCCCTAATTAATACACTTGTTGGTTAATAGTTATTTGTTTCATACGTCAAAATTTAAAATATATGTTTGGTTGCCTACACCACAGGTACCTAACTGTCAATATAAATATAATGTATAAGATGTGCGTTGGGTTGCCTGCAGAAAATCGTTGATTAATTCATGCATTAATGTATGATTTTGTCTAATTTTGAGAATATTAATAGCATATGTTAATACACTGTAGACGGAAAATAACTATTAAAAATTGCACGTAATAAACTATCAAAGATATTTGGTTTTTAGTAAGATCTTTTCTGACCTTTGGTAGGTTGAAATCAGATGGTACTTTGTGCAGGGTAACCATCAAAGGACTGTCTGGAAATTTTTCAAAAATCCTCAGTCGAAAAGGTAAAGTTTCTTTTATTTCCGCACTTTGTTCTCTATATTTAAGTTGTTTTAACTTTTTAATATCTTCATCTAATTCCAAATTGTCCAAAATAACTGCTACGAACAAACTCAGCACTATCTGAAATTAAGTTTAATACTTTTAATAGTTTGAAACTGAAAAAAAAAGAAAGAAAAAGAATCAAAAAACAAAAAATATAAATAATATATGCTTTATTAGACTTACCAACGTTACAAACAAATGGTACAAAATAAAATAAACAGCAACAAGTGGCGCTAGCATAGATCTGGTTCTTAACATAGTTTCGTCCATGACCTCTACCCATGCTTCTTGTGTAAGTATTTGAAACATAGACATGAAGGCTTCTGCGAACGTTTCAAACTTGGCGAAATCCAAAAAACAAAACAATTGCATCGAAATACTTGAAGAAATTATCAATAAACACATGGTAAATATGATTAAGCTTCCCAACTTTTTACCAGGACCAAAAATTTTATAAACGAAATCCTCCAATAAAGGAGAAGCTTTAATAAGTCTAACGACTCTTAAAACTTGAAAGTACGTAAAGCCTGTCATGTAAAAACCCGGTATGACGTGTATGGTGGTACCGACAGCTAAAAGTAGTTCGAATTTATGTATTGAATGTTTCCAATATCCCCTCCAACCCAAACACCAAGTCTTGAACATTGTTTCCAAATTTAATAAGGCTGTGAAACCGAGCTCTATATAGTAGTAGTTTTCGTAAAAAACCTGTCTAGGTCTTTCGTCGTGTTTGAAACGCATCGTTGCTGTTACTATGCCGTTGGCAAGAATTACGCACATCACTATTAGACGAAATTGGGGGGATCTTAATATTTTGTGGCAAAATTCGGGTGCTATACCGCCGTGTTTGTTTTCATCGAGAGTTACCAGTCTCCAGCCTCTGTCGTCTCCCATAAGAATCTGTAAAAAAAATTAAAGAACCACTCTTGTATATTTTTACATTATTATATCAACCCCCCTTGGAAAATGTATCGTACTTCCATGGTGAACAACAACAAACGTTTCCGCGAGCTGTCATAATTTGACATTATTGGCGCACGCTTAATTTTATTTATAGATAAAAGAGAGCTGGTAGTTATTTCAATATAAACTGTAGAATAAATAAATATTTTAGTTGATTTTCTAATATGTTAAAGCATCCAACCAGTATTTTCCGTAATAATTTAATAAAAAATATCTGACAGCAATGTAATAAGTGTTGCCTACGTACGAAGATACACGAAGCTGCAATATGGAAACTGCTAAGTACAAATCAATTTTATTTTGATGTGATCGTAGAAAAAATCTTGTGTGTATTTCGAGAGAAAGTCCTTTGGTAGTCTTGACTGCCAAAGTACTACTTTCTGTTCTCGATAGACAAATAGCTATTTCATTAAATATGCAGAAAATGTATGAAAAGCAAAAAAATACCTGTGATGCGCTGCTGTTCTGAATATGACCTCTTATGCCCCACATTTGCTGAAATTGCACCCTGATTTCGTTGAAAGTTTCTGTAATAACAGCAATGAAAACGTTCTTTACCAACCAAGCTAGAAAAAATATCATCGTGCTGAAATACAAGACTGCCCTCCATCCAGGTAAAGAATCGATCGCCCGGTACATTATAAAAACCCATCCTTCTTGAGACGCTGCTTGATATACAGTAAAAAAGCTTGTCACTAAAAAATAACATTAAATGGAAACAGTTTAGCAAATTAAAATGTTTATTTTTACCAAATTCATCAAATCCGTTAAATCCAATAATATATCGAGAAACGCCTTCAAGTTTCATGCATTTCATTCCAGTAGGGCATTGATAACCTGAGGATGGATCTAGAGAGCAATATGTATCAGGTATTGCTAGGCTGTTAATGGTTATATCTCTAAAATGTAATAATAAGTTCGTAGCTAACGAGATGATCCTACTGAAATATACCTACTTTGGTTCAGTAGTGTCTACAGTCACACAATGATTTTTCAGTTCTCCAAAAAATTGTACCCCCAACAAACCATAAAGTGACATGAAAAATAAGAAAAACAATGTGACGTTGTATATTTGCTGGCTCGAACGCCTGAAAAATTTTAGCACGTGAATTACAATTCATTAAATCACCTACTTAAAGCTAGAGCCTAGATAGTTATTTTAGTTAGGTGGTATAAGAGATTTTGTGAACCAAAAGTTTGAGAGCCGTTGGATTATGTAACTTACTTGAATATTTGGTTAATTCTTGATTTTGGCATGGAAAATTTAAGAAAGACTCTCAAAAATCTGATCATAATTAAAGGTCGAGGTGCTCTTAAAATTGAGAGATAACTAAATCTTGGCACAATACTGATCATTTCGAAAATCTGTAAAATAACTGATATCCACAAGAAAAATACCATGCTTGCATCAAACTGACACCAATGATCTTTTAAGTAAGGTCTGTCTCCCTAAAATATTTTTAAAAATCAATTTTAGGACTTTTAAAAAGTAGAACAACTACCTTTAGAATTCCTCTGATGTGCATTTTTGCTATCATTTCTGATGTAAAAAGGACAGTAACAACGGCATCAACAGAAAAAGTAGTGGTTTGCATAAAATGAAATTTTTCAAACGTTTTCGGAGTGTTACAGCTTACAGATGCGAGACTTAAAAGGGCACAGGTTCTCATTAAACGTCGCACCCATCTCTTAAACAGAAAATATTGACAATAAAAATGATATAAAATTAAGTGGTTTTATTTTAGAATTAAAAAGTAACCTTATTAACCCATTCAATATCTGCACTTTCGTTGAAGGCTTCGTCGGGTCCATAATCTGCTAAAATTGGTTCCCCTTTCAAACTCTGTTTCCGTCCAAACATCATCTTGATTTTTTCTGGGATAAATGTTTGAGGAATTTTACCTAAAATTAAGTAATAATAAAAAAGCTCATTTTCTATACCTACAATTAGCTATTTACACTATTTTAGATGTCGACCGTCGAACACCATTGATGCGGAATTATATTTTTTGTTTATCATTTTAAATATAAATTTTATTAGCAATCTGTTTCCTGGATGTTGTCTTTTATTATTTTATTATTTGAGAAGGGAAGCTGAGACGCGCATGGACCTAAAAAGATCAATATTTATTTATCCGTTCCAGTAATATTATAGTTCCCACTTCCTAGCCTACTATTATTGATTTTCTTGTAGTTAAAAATAACGAAAAAAATAGTTATACATTATTATCTTGAACTCCCGGTATATTTAAACAATTTCAATTCAAACACAGATAAAAAAAGTTGGTATTAATTAAAAATAATAGGTTGGTGAAACTGTTATTTCAGTGTTGTCGAGCTTACTTGATGTATGTTGTGTTGCATAGTTAACAGTATCGAACTATAATTACCGCTTATAGATCCTTATTCAATGATATCTTTTAGCTTCAACAAAGATACTCCTTAATCACAATATATAAAAAATTCAAATGGATTTCAAATTTACAGTTACAATTAGTTAATTAATAATCAAAAAACTTTAATATAACTTTCTTAAAATTTGTCATTTGGCACCACTGTTTTGTTGGCAAGCTTATTCAATATGTCATCGTGATCCGAAAGCGGAGTTTTTTGCTCAAGTAGTTTTTTCGAAATATTTTGGGAAATCTAGGAAGAAAATATAAACAATATCTCTCATATTGTTTATAAGGACGAAAATAATATTTCGTTCAAAAAAAGTAAGTGATAGGTAGTGTTTAGGCCGTGATATTTGTGTAATGTGTATTGATTTTTCTTGGTCTCGGTTCTTTCTTCCATATCGTCGCGTCCGTGATCTATATACCTCTCACTGAGGTAAAATTAGATGCTTTCGTTATACGTATCGTTTTTATGGATTATTTTATTTTCGACGGGTAGTGTTATTTTTGTAATATAATAACCTCGTACTCAAGTGTAGTGTATGTTGGGAAAATTCTTTGTGTCCAGAGACTGGCTTTTATTTTTGTGACTCGTTTCACCTTATGTGACCTATTTATTTGCGTTGTCGCGGCCGCGAGACGTGGGTGGCAATACGGTTTGCTACTTTCGCTTACCCGACGCCTTATACATTCTACCTTTTTTATTAAATTTTGTAATGCATTCCTTACAGGTCGAGTAAATGGTTGATTGGGAGTGTGCTTGTAGTCAGGGTCGTATTCAGCTAAATATCATATTCAGTCACAATAAAAACTTATAAAAGAGATTGTTTTCTTAACTGTTTTTTTTCATACATCTAGGGTCATTAACCTGGTTTTGCTGCTTTTTGTTTATTTAATGTTAATCTAACATTTAATTTGTTTCTACTATAAAAAAGATGAACCTGATAATATATGAACATACTATTATTTGATATTTTAGTAGTTTTTTAAAAGAATTTTAATTATTTCTTATAAGTTATGTATGCATCAGTGCAAAAGGTGTGTTTGAATTATTGTATGAACAGTATTTTAAAGGTTTACTAATAATTAATTAAATATTCGATCGCTATTCGAAAAAATCACATTGCATGTGGTGTCGGTAATGTAATGTGTGAAGTCGTTGAATATTAACGCGTGATTCGTGATTTCAGCGGAAATAAAGCATGCCATTTACTATTGTGTTGGTATCTTTGATTGGAATGAAAATTGATTGAATATATACCGAAGCTGTGATAAAATTTTCAAGCAACTTATAGAAAATAACAGAATAGAAAGTGAGTTGTCTACCATTGTTTTCTAAATCTACTTTGAAAGTTCATAGACCATCACCTTTAAGAATCTTGAATAGTAAATTTAAAAAAATTATTTTCCGTTTACAAACTGCCTGTGCATTTGCTGCATCAAGTTCTATCGTAAAGTATTCAAGCCTAGATAAAAATTATTTATTGCATTTAAAACAACTAATACTAATAAGTGTAGGACATTTTATAGAATGTCTTCAAGGCGGAGAAGTAGAAGTAGAGATAAGAAAAATGTGTCAACAAAACTTAGAATGGATACTAAACCCCAGGCTATCAGAATTACAGGTATAAAGTAAATAAAATGTAAACAAATATCTTTTCTCTTAAAACAGCATACACTTGTATTAAGGAATGCAAAACAAAAGGAATCAATTACTACTTATTTGAGCTTCTATTTTCATGATTTAAAATGCTTAATTTGATTTATTATTAGTGATTAAGTTGATGTAGTTATTGTGTCATGTATACAAATTTTCAATTTCATTAATACAAGTGTTTATAAGGGGTTTGAAATCAAACTCAAAATGCCTATTACATTACGTAATAGCCATGAAAATTCCATAAAGTTTATGGAACACCTTATTTTCAGACCCCAGTTTACCAGCTGGCAGGAGAAGAGAAATAGATAATGTTATGAAAAAAGCTAGGGCTCGAAAATCACCGAATTCAGGCATATTTTGGGACAAAAAACTTTTGGAAGTTGAAGCTAAAGATCCTAACAGGTGAATACACAAATTTCAACTTTACCAAGACATACTACTTCCAACAAAATATTTGTAGATTCAAATTACTGTTAAAAATAGACAGTTGTTCGGAAGTTACATGTAGAGATATCAATAATATACTCTCATTGCTTGAATATTGTTATATAATGTTGTTAAAATTTCAATTTAGGTTTACGACAAGCAATATGAGTATTGTTTTGATATTTTTATAATAATACCTAGTCATAGTTGGTGCGTAATTAATAGTGTAGGGGTAGTGAATCCAAGATTCAGGGTGTTGAGGTTTCCAAGTTAATGTCATGTTATTCTGAATAAATTAATGTCTTGTATCGAAAAGAATACTAAGGGTGAAATTTATAGTCTACTCTTGAGGGTCACTCATACTGAAACTCAACTTAGTTTGAGTTTAGCTCGAAGTGACTTTTCATATCCACAGTCATTACTCAAGTAATATGTAAATTTGAGTGAAGAAAGTTTGGCATCAATGTTATTATTAGGAACTTTTGGTTGCATTTGGTTAACAATTGTGATTTATGAACGTCCTTTAACCTAATTTGTGTTCAGTTCGTGTATTAGCCCTTTGTTAGTTTTTTATTCTCAGTTTAGTTCTTTACTATTCATATATATTTCTTATTTGCTGCGTAAGTTTATTTTTCAAGCTAGTCATTCAATAGATAGTTTTAGATTCTTATTTTCAATTTTTATAGTAGATATTATTTCATTAAAGTTCATTATTTCTTAGAAAAATAGAAAACAAAAGAAAACTCTTTTCGTCTAGCGAGAAACTAGCCCTAAGTGAGCTGGTTCGTAAATATTCTTTTATAGAAAATAAAAAAACTGATTGTGATAGCTTAGCTGGAAAGAAAAAGGCATGGGTGTCACTGGCACACGAGTTTAATTCAAGCGGAGAGCATTGTTTCGTCTAAAAAATGAATTAATTCAATAATTTTGCTTTTTACTACACCAATGTGATTACCAACCTAGGTGAACGATAAACGTAAGCATTATCATCATTTATATAGTCTACAAAATCAATAAAATCATCCATCATACTAATTTCCTTGGAAAATTTGAAACTATAACAGACAAATGCTGGGGGCAATACGACGATGCAACCATATGCTAAGCAAAAATGCTAAATATCTACTATATAATAGCTTTATTGAACCCCATATAAGATATCTTATACCATGATATGGAAATGCTAGTGCTGAAGTGATAAACAAACTGCACAGACTACAAAATAAAGCAATAAAAACCATATTTGCCAAAAACTATAAGACATCAAGTGAGACTTTATATAAAGAATACCCATTTCTCAAACTAGATAAACAAAAAAACTTTGAACAAACTAAACTTATTTATAAAATACAGAATAACCTAATTAAAACCAATGTGCAACTAAAACAAAATAAAGACTATCATCATTATAACCTGCGAACTAAAGAAAGACTCAGAAATAACTTTCAAGGACAAATTTATCAAAGTGTATGTACATATAACGCTGTACCAGAGACAGTTTTTGAAGGATGTGAGAAAGTTGTGTACCATAGTCTCAAGAAATTTTTCAAGGATCAGAGACAATAATTGATTGATCAGTATTGTAAAAATCTAATTCATATATTTTTTATTATTGAATCTGTTACTGTACATTAAAAGCTAAGGCCTCGGTGCCAGATTTATTGTAATCTGATTAGAGGTCAGAAATAAATGTTTTTCAAAAAAAAAAAATAACAACCACACAAAATTTTGATATCGAAAAATGACAGTGTCAGGTACAAATGTGGTTTATAGGTTAGAAATCTTTACTCAAGGGAGCTGGAATCTGTACTCATATTTCACTCAAGTTACACTCAACCTCTCTTTTCGCCTGCATACAATAAGGATGAGTGACCCTCATGTGTCGACTATGAATTTCACTCTAATATTTTGAATTTTATATCTCAGAATTTCATGATTGAAACTTTGGGAAAATCAATTTTCTTATGGAGGTGTATCTGTGTATTGTGTAATATGGAATGAAAGCTTTTTTTATTTAATTTAAATTTTGTATGATACAACAAACAACAAATTAATTCATTGGAAAGTCTAATTATCATCGTTTGTTACAGGTGGCGCCACAGCGGATACAAATCCCTATACATCGACGGTTCATCATCGCCATCATCGAACGGTAGAAGAAGTCGTTCGCGTTCGCCGATAGGTCACGGTTCATCTCCCGCCCCAGGAGGTCGTCGCACCCCTTCGATGCGTCGTTCGTCGCCGGCAGTTTATGGAGGGCGATCTGCTCGATCCCCTCGTTCTCCGAGATCACCGCCACCGCGCGGCGCTCGCTCCCGTTCACGGTCTTCTTCGCCTCCGGCGCGTCGCAGATCGCCACACTCGTACAGGAGATCGTTGCCGAGAGGCAGACCGCGCTCGCCGCCTTCGCCGAGGGAGCCTCCGTCGTCGAGGCATATTCGCAGGTCCGTTTCTAACAGCTCACTCAGCAGCTGTTCGGACGATTCATGTTCGGTGTGCTCGCCCAAACATCACAGGAGTGCTCGATCGAGGTTTGTTTAATTTTAAAAAACTAGTGTAAGTAATTTAACGTTGAAATTTATTTCAGATCAAAATCTCCGTCACCGCCGCGTGCGCGCAAACCAGCTCCCAAGATCGTACCACCAACCAAGTCCCGAATCCGCCAACGTCCTCCTTCGCCTTCCCCCGTACCTAGACGCCTAGCTAAACCTTCTACTCCTCCACCAGTTCCTAGAAAGATGCTTAAACCTAATCCTTCGGATAGACCTACTGATCCTAGGAGGCAGCCACCTCCTCCAAGACCTAGAGGTAGTACTGGGGAAATTATTGATGTCAGAGGAGTTAAACCTCCTGCTAAATCTGCAGCTGTTAAAAAGGGGGAAAAACAGATGGTTAAACCTGTATGTATATTTTATTTACTTGAGAATTGATCTAATTTATGTTAAATTGTTGTTTATTTTACAGATGCTGTTGAAAAGAATAAAAAAAGAACGTACTGGCAATCGACCCGGTTCACCTGGTGGAGAATCTTCAGGGTCTGCGGACAGCGGACCTACTTTGTTGCCTACGACGATTGTAGCCACTACCAGTTTGACGTTATCGGAGAGATTCGGTAAAATCGCCCAGTGGAGTGCGGATAGAGAAAGAAGGGAAATGGAAAATATGAGAATCACTAAAACCGGCAGCAATATGAAGGTGTTGGTCGAAGAAGACGAATTTCTATACGGTAGTCCGCCAAGAAGGTACAGGTTAGTTGTGGTATTGGGTCACGTGCTCAACTTGGTGTTATATTTAAATAACAATCTATGTGCTAACATTGTTTTTTAAAATCTTTATTCTTTTTTCAACTAAAAATAGAAAGGGAATTGAAAAAAAAA
>CAJUYG010001820.1:0-21465 GCA_910591675.1 Galerucella calmariensis | reverse complement strand
AGTTGCATAATATGAAGTATATAAATAAAATATCAACGTACCTTTTTGTTTTTGACGAAACCCAATTTGTACTTCATATCGTAAAGCAGCAAATCCTTTTGAGCTCTTACAGTCGTTATTATAATAATCCGTTTCTCGCGTCCTTGGAAGGTTTCCGTCGTACCGACTTCGACTTCTTCGAGTCCTTTATCTCTTAACAATCCTTTCAATTTATGTACCTATTCCAAAAAAAAAGTAAAATATTAAATTTTTTAGTTGAATATCGGTGTTGCTTTGTAAGTAGTACCTGTCGAACGTATGGAGTTACAACGCCGATATCCGTTGGGGAAACATTTTCTGATTCGTCGTCGAATTTGAACGATTGTAGAGCTTCGATATATTTTATTACCATTTGCAATTCTTTTTTATTGTAATAACTGTAATAAAGATGATATATTTTTTAATTCAACTTAATTACTTGATGACTAAACAAGTTTACATAACCTGGGACATGCCACAATATGGTATGATGAAAAAGTATAGTATATTTCAAAGTAATTCGTTTCGGAATTAAGCAACAAGAAGGCATGGGATCCAAATACAATTACCAGACTTGGAAAGAATGTCTTTCAATGGTACACAGACAGCTAAAATGCAATAAAAGGAGCTGGGATAGGAGTGTAAGGGCCAGGAAAGCTTGGGAAATACCATTTCAAGAGGAAATTCACGCCCTAAGAAAATATGCCCAGTTCAATGTTTACATAGGATATAGAAAAGATAGTCAAGCAGCTATTAAAGCGTAATCAGTTTCAAATTGGGAATCTTTCGATAAACTCAATGAACCATTCAAGAACCTTACTTTAGATTCCAGGACACACTGGAATAGAAGGAAATTAAATAGCAGATGAGCTAGTAAGAGGGGTAGAGAAATAACCTTTTGCGGAATCAACTTCAATGTAAGATTGGAAAAAATAGGTAATGCCGAATAAAAAGAGATCTGACTATTGGAAAGATCAAGTAGATAATCAAAGATTCTTCTGGGTGACTACAACCTGTTGAGTTCAAATGAATGTATAATTTAAAGTAAAAATGCACTGATTAAGTGAGTGACTGGTACCATCTCAATGGTGCAGATTACAGCTACGCCATATTAAGCACTTTTGTAGATCTATCAGTTCATTGTAAATCCCACTTATTTTAAAAAAATAATCAAAGTTGACATGTATTTTAATTGGGAAATATTTTAACGCTCTGAGCGAGTAATTAGGGTTAATATTAAGAGCCAAATTTTCAGGGGATGCTTTTTTGGACATTGTAGAGCATCATTATATTATATTACCATTTGCAATTCTTTTTTATTGTAATAACTGTAATAAAGATGATATATTTTTTAATTCATCTTAATTACTTGATGACTAAACAAGTTTACATAACCTGGGACATGCCACAATATGGTATGATGAAAAAGTATAGTATATTTCAAAGTAATTCGTTACGGAATTAGGCAACAAAAAGGAAAGGGATCCAAATACCGCAACCAGATTTGGAAAGTATGCCATTCAACGGTACACAGACAGCTAAAATGCAATAAAAGGACCTGGGATAGGAGTGTAAGAGCCAGGAAAGCTTGGGAAATTCACGCCATAAGAAAATGTCTCAGTTTAATATTGATAAAGGATATATGATAGTTAAGCAGCTATTAAAGCATAATCAGTTTCAAATTGGTGAGGGAATCCTCAGATAAACTCAATGAACTAGGCGAGAACCTTAATGTGGATTCCAGGACACACTGGAATAGAAGGAAATGAAATAGCAGATGAACTAGTGAAGAGAGGGAGTGAAACACCCTTGTGCGGAAACAGCTCCAATGTTAGATTGGAGGAAATAGGTAAAGCCAAAAAAAAGAGATGTGACTATTGGAAAGATCAAGTAGATAATCAAAGATTCTTCTGGGTTACTACAACATATTGAGATCAAATGAATGCATATGTAACTTAAAGTAAAACTGCACTGATTGACTGACTGGTACCATCTCAATGGTGCAGATTACAGCTACGCCATATTAAGCAATGTTGTAGAGCTATCAGTTTATGGTAATTCTCACTTTTCTTATTTGAAAAAAAAAATCATCAAAGTTGACATGTATTTCGAGGGGGAAACCGCTGACCAAAATTTTTACACTAAAATACCATATTTGACAAATAATGCCAAAATTACCAACTTAAAAAACGAAAAATTACCTCAGGTGAGTGTATAACTGTACACTCTTAACTCTATCTGCGTTGAAACGCGAGTCGACACGGTTATATCTCTCCCTATTTATATTAATTGTAGGACGTTTAAAAGACAAAACAAGATTTTAAAAAGTTTAAAAAGCCGAATGCAGAGCATGAAAATCGTCGATCAGATGAAGTGGTTGTGACTAGGGATGGACAAAATAATCGATTAATCGAAAATAATCGAATAATCGTAAATAATCCAAAAATCGAAAAAGTCGAATATTCGGAAATTATCGGTTAATCGGAAATAGTCGACTAATCGGAAATACTCGATTGATTAAATCTAATCAATTAATCGAATATTTATTCTTTTTCATAATTCTTGATAACGGCAGCTGGAAGTGGTGAAAATAAAGTATGTAACATTGTAGTTTGATTCACAGTAAAAACAACTAAAACTGTATGTTAACGGGATAACGGGAAGCTATTTTTCTATAGCGTTTTATTTCCGATTAATTGATAATTTTCCATTAATCTGTTATTTTAGATTAATCGATTATTCTCGATTAATCGATTATTTAATATAATCGACTATAATTGTTGATAATCGCCCAGCCGTAGTTGTGACAAGGGTTGCGACGTTGCAAGATTTCCTCATAATTTTCCTTTTTAATTATCGATGTTACTGCGCACGCGCATATTAAAGAAGTATCCTGAAAACTTTACGATACTACCACAAAATTACTATAAAAATACCAATTTTTTAGTACTTAGTGTTAATATTAATAGTTCAAATTTTCAGGGGATTCTTTTTTGGACAAGATTGTGAATAGGGAGCGAAAATAAAAAAATAAGTCCCAAAAAAAACACACTAATACATAAATAAATATTTTCAAAAAATTATACCTTGGGGACTTTCCTTCGCGGCATTCTTTGGAAATAACATTACAAAACTCAATAGCCTGTCCCTGCGAATCTATTTTATTTCCTTTCTTTCGCTTATTTCGCATGGATACTATTTTTTGGAAGACAAACTCTTTTGATATTGGATCATGTACCGCTATTTGCGAATGTGCCTACAAAATACACCGTTAAGGGTCCGATGAACTATAGGGAAACACAAATTTTTGACTGATTTTGCGAAAAATCGATAGTACTCACCTATTTTGAGAATAATCCGTCAAAAAATTTGCAAAGAAAAACCCCAAAAAAGATTTTTTTTCGCCACTTGAGCCATCACTTTTGGACTAGTTATTTTATACAAACCACAGTTTAAATGTATTGTACTGTACGGAAAAGTGTGTTCTCGCTAATTATAACAACATTTCAGTTAGTTTCTTCATAATATTTTTTAAATTACCACTTTTATAAATATATATTTGACAGGCTACAAATTTGTATGAAAACAATTAAATCAAATGACAAATGACATAGAAGCTCTAGCGTAATGTGTGACATGGTTGCCAGCTGTAAACGATTACGCGAGAATCATGATATTTTTAAAATATTAATTAATTATTGCATTCGAATTTCATCTTAGAAAGTATTGGATGAGGAGGGATGAATGCATTGTAATGCACATCAATCTATTCAAGAAGAGGAAAAAAATATAATAATTGGATTCACCCTTCCCCTTCTAGAATAACTTAATGTGGATTACAAAGTATTGGATATTCCAGAAGGGGAAGGGAATATAATAATTCAGCCTTCCCCTCAAAAAATATCCAATACTTTGTAATCCACATCAAGTTATTCCAGAAGGGGAAGGGAATATAATAATTGAATCCACCCTTCTCCTTCTAGAATAACTTATAGAATATTTAATTTCGTATCTTAATAGTCATGTAGCATGATTAGTAGTCGTTTACAGCTGGCAACCACGCTATTTTGTTCTATGTTTTGTGTGTTGCATATCTGTGTATGCGATTATTATTAAAATTATTTATATCCAAACTGGTTGCCTGTCAAATATATATTTATAAAAGTGGTAATTTAAACATTATTATGAAGAATCTAACTGGATTTTTTTCATAGATAGCGAGAACACATGTTGTTGATCACTTTCATGTACAGAGCAATACATTTAAACTGTTTTTTGTATGAAATATCATGCCAAAAAGTGATGGCTCAAGTGGCGAAAAAAAATCTTTTTTTGGATTTTTCTTTGTAAATTGTGTATAACCCGCAAATTTTTTGACGGATTAATCTCAAAATAGGTGAGTACTATCGATTTTTCAGAAAATCAGTCAAAAATTCGTGTTTCCCTAATGTTCACCGTTAAATATAACAATTTTTATAATATTATTTAAATAAATAAAAAGTATCACCTCTAATAAACCACCATAAAAATGTTTGTTCGGTAAATACAATATGCTGCTGTGGTTTCTGAAGTTTTTGATCAGCATCGTTTTATAATTCGGATTGTCTCCGCTATACAAATCCGTTTCCATCAACCTTTCCAACAGAGACTTTCCTGAAAATATTTCAAATGTCATCAAATGACACAATAAGTGACATTTTGACGCATGCGCGTAACAGAAATTAAGTAAATAGGTGAAAATACAAACCTAATCCGTACTTTTCAGCAATTACTGAAGACGTAGACGGTCCCAGTTGTTTGGGATCACCGGCTAAGACGATTTGCTTGCCTCTTTCGATCAAACCCAGCGCTATGCAAGCTTCAGGTTCGCAAGCTTGTGCCGCTTCATCGATAAAAACAACATCCGGTTTATAATACCCAATATATTTTCCAATAAGAACCAAAGTAGTGACGATTATTCTGTGTCTTTTTAATACTGCAGAATCGACATGTTGGAATTGTTTATCGGTTTTATAATTTGAATATTCTATTACTATATCGTGAACGGCAGTTCTATATAAATAAATATTTGTTAAAAACAATAATTTTATGTTAATAGAAGCTGAAAATATGTACTCACATATCGACCGAGGAAGACATTATCCTTAGTAGTTCGGTTTTTTCACAATGTACATGTAATTTTTCAGTCAACATATCACAAGCGGCATTGGACGGTGCACAAACTAGAATATTATGTTTGGTTTTTTCTTTAAGTTGTAAAATGGCTTCGACGACGGTTACTGTTTTACCGGTACCTGGAGGACCGAATACTATGTAAGGATATGAACCGGAAGTGCCGTTAAGGATGTTTAAAACTGCGGTTTTTTGTTCCAAGTTCGTAGCAACAGCTTGATCAAAATATCTAAAAAGTATATAATATAAGCAAGTTTTAGAGTGGGCAAGAATCCCAAAATAAAATTAATTGGAAAAATTATTTTGAATTCTCTTAAATCTACCCCAAAAACACAAATGATCCCACAAAAATGTGTCTAGAGATAAAAAGATTATTCTACTACAGTTTTGACTCGTCCTTTATGTCACTGTTCCATATTTGCGGTCTTTTAAAATTGAATCAGTATGAAATTTACTACAAAAAGATAATTCCTATCCAATTTTTTTGTTACCTTTTTTGCAGATATAGCGCGTTAAAGTTTACATAAGATTTTTTTCATAATACCACGAGAGTGATTAAATGTCATGAGCAAAATTACCTTAAAGCAACAAACTTGAATACAAGAGAAAAATTTTACCTTACAAAATTTTTAATTGAGTGGTATTCGACATGACTATTTCACGAGAGAAAAACTAAAAAATCATATGTTTAAACGTTTTATTTATTGCAAACTTTAATTATACACAGCCAAAAAAATAATAACATGAAAAAAAATTACTTATTTATGTAAAAAGTACAATTATTATAATTGTACGTTTTAGCATTATTTTGGGGATTGTTTTGCATCATAAACTGTGATGAATTTAAGTTAGAAACTGAGGATTCCTTTTCTTTATGTTTATTTTCTCGAAGGTTCTCTATAAGTTGGAGTTGGTGTTCTTCATTTAATTGTAAATATGGTTTCAAAGAATGGGCAGAAGAATGTCCTGTAAGCTTAATTACTTCTTGTTCACCAACTCCTTCTTTTGCTAATGCAGATATTGCAGAAGCTCTATGTGAATGATTGGTTATTTTTATTTTTTTTATGTCTATACCAATTGATTCTGCCGATATTTTCGTCCACTTTAAAATTGTATCAATTCCCAATGGTGAATTTTTGTACCATATTCCTTTCTCCGAATTTGGATGTACTGTTAAAAATAATCTTGTTGTTGTTAGATAAGGATTGGATTCTCTTTTTTCAATAATTTTTAAAAATTAACGAACGGGACACAAATTGTTGTTAGCATTATTTCTTACCAGCTACTTACTGCCAGATAAAGCTTTTGTTCCTGCTTGTGTCGTTTTGGAAAAGATTGGATTATATTCTACCCTGCCAGTAAAATTACCTTTATTATCATATTCTTTTTTAAAGTAATTAATATCACAATTAGCAGCTTCATTTCCACGCCATGCTAATTCGAACGAACATAAATGAAAAAACTTTTTTTGTAACCCATCAGGATTATCTTCAGAATAGCTTTCTACCATTTCCATTAATTCCTCTTTGGTAAAGGCGTTAGAACTTCTTTTTCTGGTTTCAGGTTCAGCCTGAAGCTTTTTACGTTTTGTATCCCTGGCCAATCCAGCAAATTTATAGGTAATATCTTTAAATGGATCAATTTTGATGTTAAATTCTAGAAAATATTTTTCCTCAACCATTTGAGCAGTCGTATTCCAAAGTGTTTTCACACTAGCTTCAGTATAATCAGTTCCATCTCTTTTTTTCATGTTAAAACCATAATCTTCAAGAATTTTTGCTATAACTTGTTCAGAAATATTCTTTTCTAACGTATTATTAGGTGCGGCCAGAAACATTCTAAACTGTTACCACGAAGACTTTTTTGTCTTCATTATATTTCGCGGTATACTTTGCTTAATTGTACTCTCTATTTCATTTATTTAATTATTTCCAAATCTTGTATTAAGGTGAGATTATACAGTAAATAAAATAAAATAAGGAACTAATTAAAATAAGTTAAGAAATAAGGACAAAAAAAACATTGATTATATAGATGAATAAAATAAAATAAGAAGTAAGAGTAAGCCAATGAAATTGCAGCTTTTTTGACAATGACTTTGTTTGTGTTTTGTGCAAGCTTAGTGAATTCACGACCCATTTTGAAAAGAGCTAAAGAAAATGAAGTTATTCCTCGATATACGATTCCTGCAAAAAAAGTTAAATCAGCAGTTCTTACAGAAAACATTAGTGGCTGCTTTGAGACATTTAACAAGGTTGGAACCTCAGAACATTTAGAATAGAAATATCTGGGTCATGCGCATTATCGGTTTCCAAACAAATTATAATAAAATAAAACAAAAAGATAAAAGTTGGCCAACTTTTGTACCAATTCTTATTTACTATTTTATCTTATTTCTTGTATAAACGCTTTCATAGAGATGCTTATGTTCATCTTTATTATTTTAATTTATTTTATTCCTTATTTTATTTTATTTTCTGTATAATCTCACCTTTATTCATGTTAATAATACTTATTTAAATTTTTGAAACAGTTTTAATAAATTTTAGACTGTTAAATAAATAAATAAACAACTTAGTTTCCTTAGAAACCACTAACAAAGATTTTATATTGAATTTTATCACAGAGTGATAGAATTTTATACACATAGATTTGATATATTAAACGTCAAAAAATTGCCGCGACAAGACAAAAAATTGCCAGTTCAAAACCTTCAAATTTTGTCAGTTATCAATTTACTCTAGTGAAATAGTCATGGTAAAATTGTTATTTGAAAATTTTTATCTCAATATTGCCACTTATACCGGGTAGCGAGAAAGTCTGGCACCAAGTCATTTTCTTTGAAAAGAATAAACATATAGTTAATCATTCAATTTTTTGTTTATAAAGGGTATTGTTTTCTTAGTTTTTTGACAGTTCCTCTTAAAAACGAAGAATACAATACTGAATGCAGATAAATGTGTAGCTAGTATTTCAGCCGAATGTAGTCAAATTTGGTTACCAATGTTAGAAAGAGAAATTTCCAATAATCAATTACCTGCGTTATCAGGATAGCATCATAAGTTTTTATCTAGGTTTTCTTATGATTTATCATTGGAATAGTTGTTAATCGATACACACTTCAATATACAAAATCACCAAACTGAGTTATACATGTTTTGAAACAAAAATGATCATACACAAAAAAGTAACAACAACATTTCCAAAATAAGCGGAAAAAAAGCGCTATCCCAATAAAAACCGTTCCTGGAACGTGCACTTCACTGGATTCCATTTCTAGTAGACTATCATATCGTTAGAATGTCATAAAATAAAATATTTTATTTCACAATTTACCAGAGATGTGATCTACTATGAATGGACCTTAATAAAATTTGACAAAGTTTTGTAGTCTTAAACTTCGAAATATTATTGATTGTCTAGTTGTCATATTTTTTCGTTGTGTCAGATAGGGACCAAAAATTATTTTATTACTAGTTAATCTTTTTTTTTTTACTTAAACCCTTTTATTTTTGAAGGAAACAATATTATTATTGTTCAGACTTACTTGTCGACTGTTCTCAATATATTTCTAGTTCGTACTCGGGGGTTAGATGGAGGAAAAAGACAAGGCAGCAATTTATTTTTCACTATTTGATCTATACCAGCATGCTGTCTTTCAAATGACAATCTACTCAAAACAAATTTGACATCATATTCGTCTGATATTTGACCTCTCGACTCAATTATCATGATTAACCTAAATAAGGTAAAAGAAAATTAATAATTGGCAAAAATTAATAATTGGCAAAAAGATGAATAATAGAATAATTTACAATAAAATATTTTGAGAAAATACTTACTCACGATCTACGTTATGGATTTCTACTGACAAGTTATTAACTCTTCTAATTATACCTCTGTAACCTGTATGGAGATCGTTGTGAAGGCGGATATCTATCATGTCCCCAACAATTACAGAAGGTCTTTTTTCTACTAAGCCCGGAACGACCAATTCTAACTTATCATTTTCCATTAAAGTCAACTCTACCTTAAAAACAATAATTTTATAGAATAGTATATTACGTAACGAGTGCAGAAAGTGACATTTTTCACACGAGTGGGAAAAATCACTTTCGTACAAGTAATGTACACTATTTTTCCTACGACCATGCGATAATTGTAACAAATATTGTTTAATGTAATGGTTTTTTAAAAATAATGTTGACATCGGTGACTGCGGAAATGAAATGAGTGAAATTCACTTTGCAACGAGCTATGTACACTATTTTTTCTACGGCCATACATTTTTAAAAAGTACCTTAGGATTTTCGCTACTATCAGTATCAACTTCCATTATAATAAAAAACCGAGACTAACACTTTTTATTTTTAGTTTATCTCACAATTATAATTCGTTTACACTTTTATCTATCCGCGTCATGACAATTCGGAGAATGCTGGAGTAGACCGCGGTTCGATTTCCGGCCGTACCAAGTTTTTTTTTTTATCACAAAATTTGGCGAATCTTAATAATTTTTGAACAGATTTTGTGTTTTGTGCTATATTTGTAGTTATTACGTAGGTAAATTTAAACAAGCGCTAAGAAATAAAAAAGATTATGTAAATTTGCTTTTAATATATGGTAAATATGGCAAAGTTGTTACAAGAACATATGTGCTTTATTTGCAGTAAGATATCCTGCATCTCTAAAAATTTACAGAAAACATTTAATATCTGGATAACTGTAAGGTTTAGGTATAGGAAAGTAAACGAGAATTTGCCTCATTTTTTACCCCTGAATGCATTAAAATAGAAAAAACCGGGTGGTTCTATTTAAAAAAATAAAGAAATTTAATATTTATGTTGTTAAACTTTGAACACTTTTTATACACACCCTGTATAAAATAAAAAATTTTCAACATACAACCGAACAGAAACCATTTTCATATCTTTAAGGGTATCCTCTTAAAAAAATAATTTGTAAGGGTCTGAAACTGTCAAATTTTTTACAAAAAAATCAATAACTCAAAAAATGTGCATTTTTCGAAAAAAGTTTTCATACAAAACTAAACTAAAATTTCACGTAGATTTTAAAAATGTATTAATATACAGGGTGTTCCATTTAAAATAACAAAGTTACAGTCGACTTCCGGTAGAAACGGAAGTCTGCCATCTTTAAAAATATATTAGTTAAAAACCCAAACGTAGAAATTTTCATGATTTTACTACAAGTATTTTACCATATACAGATAGTTTCAACTCGTCGTGGGACTCCCTGTATATTTAAAAAAAAAGAGTATCTTACCTCTTCCATGTTGTATTGTTGAAGACCTATTTCTTGTGCAATTTCTTCTAACCAAAGAACATGGTGCCAAAAATATTGAAAGTTATTTTCAGTAACAAAACCTGGATTCATGTTCTGTCTAAAAAAAAATGGAATCAACGAAAAATGAGCACATTATTTCCATAATAGGATACTTACAGCACTTGTTGTAGCAATCTAATATCCTTATCTCGCATTCTTGGATGTTCTTGTAGTCCATACAACAAAATTCTTCTTAACTCAAAAGGTATTACATAGTTGTTTAAATAATGTCTAAAAATAAACAAATGTACACATCTTAAGATCTTATCGCTGTGAAGTCCAGACTATATTAGTAATAATAGTTTTAATAAATAATATTTACATTCTACATGTTGGTTCACGTATTTCTACACGACCATCCCAAGAGCTCCCTGTGAAAGGACTTTTATATACTTCATATTCTTCAGACAGCTCTTCCTCGATAGATATGTCCTTTAAAAAATATTTATGAATTTACATTAAATAGTTAATAAAAAAAAGGACTTACAATCGACCTTGCTATATGGAAAACCTCCCTATTAGTAGTTTGAAAAGAAAAACAAATTGGTATATCATACCCTCCTGGAAGAATTGAATTTTTTTGTGAAAATGTTACCATGACACTGTATTTGGATTCTGGAAAATGGTTATAATTTATTCAATTACAAATTACATAAAATTTATAAAATATTAAAGTCACAACACCAAACACTAGAGCTAGAGTTAATTTTGGTAATTTGAATGATTTAAATATTACATAAACAAAAAAAAACACTTACTCGGCATTAATTGAATCAACCTGCCATCTTCAAATCCGTTATTATTAGGATCATTTAATGAAAACATACTGTAGGGATGTAAAACATTACGATTGGTCAAAAAAACCATAGTGTCACTTCTTACATTAGTTATTGTACATTTAAAATCTAAGGTGTTACCACGTTTTAATAATGCTGAAGGTGTAATCTAAAAATAAAACTTTTAATTATTATTATCCTGATAGTTAACATCCAAAAATTTGGCAACGCTGCATAACATTCCAAGTTAATTTGATTATCAAATTGTTAGCATAGAAATAGTAAATGATCCATTAGTGATCTAGATAAGAAATTACTCATAATGAATATATTCAAAACAAAAGTTATGCTTACTTAGCATTAGAATACTATACACATAAAATCATGATTTTACCTGATAGTAGTGTTTTCCTTTTTTTGCATTTTGAGGCAAAAAGTTTTCTTCAAATGAAATAGATATTTCTATACCATGACGGTTTTTTACCAAACTTGTTCTAAGAACAGAAAAATAGAGATTAAATTTAAAATCACATCTATTCTCATATTATATTTAAAAAAATGTGATTCCCATAAAATTTTAATTTAGACAGAGGTATTTATCATAAATAAATAAATATTGATTACCTATTATTATTACAAAATAATGAAATATATTATAGGTAGCATTGACAGATTGGTTAGTATAAATATTATATTGTATTTTGATAATGTGATTAAAAAATAATTCTCCCCCATCTTCAATTCATTTCCAAACAATAAAACCATTGTCAGCAAATCACATACCTACATGTAGATTGGTATTTATAAAAAACTTATTATTTTAAACAAAGTTTACTGACAAAAACAACCAATTAAATAAATTTATAGGAGATATTTTATTCTTTATACCAATACATTTTCTGTATTCCAATGTACTTTTAGAACTACTACATATTCAAAAACATACCTTAGAATGTTCCATTTTCTTAGTAAATAATTGAATAAATGAATTCTTTGGCCATTGTGGGTAGGATCTTCTTCAATGTCCACATTACAGAAAGGACAGAACTTTAAAAAAAATACATTAATTATTTTTATAGTCATTTAACTACTGCACCGACATTAAATTTCATATAAATTTAAATACACAAAAATAACAATTCGGTACTTTGAGCAACAATGCGACATTAGACAACAAAAAAAAGTATATTCGGGGACTCACCTTTTGATGCTGTGTCATTTCTACGTGATTTACACAGTCTAACAAGTCATACAAAAATAATATAAAGTTCTGATTAATCTATATTTATATATCAATTGATTTGAACAATGAACGATAATAGATTACGAGCCTTTATCAACACAAAATGTTTACTGAGCTAGTAAGTAACCTTGAAACATAGAATACTATAAACTGTTTCCTTGTTGAAATAAAAGTTTGCCGGACAATAATTTGAACTCCGTCGTAATTTTTCACACGATTCATTTGTTATTTGTCTGTATACAACATAGTATAATATTTGTAATAGAAAAACAAATTTAAAAAAACTACTATAGCACCAAAACAATATTAAAAACACAGATTAAAAACAAAACAACACTAAAATTTTGAATTAATCATTTGTACACTGACAGAAATAAATGCTTCAACTGTGAACTGTGGCATGGCATGTTGGCATATGCATAAGCAAAGCAATCACCCCTGCCCCTGCTGCTACTCTTACTCCAGTTCACAAACCACATACCTCTGTGGTTTGTGCTCCAACGAATCACAGATCATAGATAACATACTTAATTCAACCTTTCCACCAAACACCACATGAGTCAAATAAAATGAAAGGCTTCTTTAAATGGTTCTAAAGCTCTAATCATTTACCTAATAAATTACTATACAGAATATATCTTAACTAAACTAGAAATCCAAGACGCTCTACTCCTCGAATTTGAACAGCCATAAGCATATAAACATTTCTATGAATGTAGGTAGGTAGGGTAGGTTATACGTTATTCTTTTTTTTGTTGATTTGAAAGCCTTAGCTGGTTGAGCTATAAGACCCAGGTTGAAGTTTAGATAATATGTAATATGTAGGAACAAAAAGTATCATAATCCCTATTAGTATAGAACTGGTACTTAATGCAATACCAGTATAACCATAACCTTCGAAGTATTGTTGAGTTTGCTTAGAATTTTAACATGGAACCATCAATATGGAAGTAGCTCAATAGTATAACAGCAAAAGGCCAGTAAAAGATGAAATGACATTGATGTAAATTTTATTTCAACTGTCAGTTTAAATTTTTGTTTTTCATTACCCTACATCCACATCATTTTCCATTATTTTATTTAAAATCATATTAAAATATGAACCAAATTGAGGTCCATGAAACAGTACAAGCAGCGAATATCTATTTAACTCGATTAAAATGGCTAAACAGTGAATTGGATTATGCAGTTAAACAGATCTTAAATACATTCGAGGAAACAGAAACAAATATCCATTCTACATTTAATAAACTTAAAGACATTTTTATTGAAGCATTAAATAGAAGAGAGAAAAATCTTCTTGACAAAGCTAAAAAGGTAAATGACTATTTTGGAATTTAAAAGCAAAATCTAACATTTACATTTCAGACGAAAATAGAGGCACTTACCCCTCTAAGGGAATGTCGGACTATGATTTTAGATAAAATTGAATCCACTCTAAAATTAATCAATACAGGAGCATCAATGATTTCTTCAGAATTTCAAAACGTTGAGATATTTTCTAAACATGCAAGTATATTAGGAACTCTTCCTGAAGTTCCTGAGCTTAAAGAAGTGCCTTATATAAGTTTCTGCTATGAACCTTCCTTAGAAGTAGAGATAGTGGACAAATTAGATAATCTTGGAGATATTTATCAAATTCCACCAGTGCAGGTAATTGTTGTGATAAGTTTTGCATGTAAGAAATATAAATATGCAGGAATATAATTTATACATACCTATTATTTTGATAGGTAGCAGAATTAATTGAAAAACCAGGGGCAATATTAGTAGAGTGGAAAGTTGTTGTAGATAATGAAGAAAAAGTTACAGATATAGAGGAATTTAGACTTCAAGTTGTTATGGGCAATATAAAAAAAGATAAACATCTAGTTAACAATTTTCAGGATTTTTACAAAGGTTAGTCAACAAACACCTGCACTTTTTAGTAATAAACAGCATAATATTAAGTACAGATTTTACATTTAGGTTTGGATAATCAGTTTCTTTTAAAAGATCTCAAAGTAAACCAACCATATTCCTTTAGAGTATGTTGTAAGTTTGAAGGCACTACAGAATGGTCTCCTTGGTCTCTACCTCAGGTTACTGCAACAACACTCAAACATTTCACTTGGAAATTCAATGGTGATTATGAACTTTCTAATGAATATAGGGTAGCTAAACCCAAAACTAGTTCAGAAAATATGTTGTATTCCGACGGTGCTCAATTTTCTGTAGGACATTCTATCGATTTCATAGTAAGTACGAAAAGGCGACATTTGAATATAGAATCGTATGAAAAATATCTAAATTGTGATAAATTTTTTTTTAGTTTTTAGAAGGTGATTCAAGTGATGCAGTGGTTGGTCTCGTTTGTGAGAATGTAGAAGAATTGCCTAAGCATCCAAAGCAAGCAAAAGAGGGCACATTTCTTTTGACTCGGCATGGTAGGATTTGGGTTGATGGTGTTGAAAAATCAACGGTTTTACCAGAATTTCATAGAGGCTCGAAAGTAAGAAAGATTGGTGTATATGTTTGACAGTTTTAGAACTATACAGTTGGCATTTATTTATTGTGATGTACTTTTATTTGCAGGTAACATTTATGTGTAGTATGGTCAACGATAAAAAAATAAGAATCGATATAGATTCCAAGGACAAAAGAGTAACCTATGATTGGTTGGTAGCGAGCGATGTGAAAATGTATTTTGTGGCTCATTTTTCATCATCAATTTGGAAACTTATGGTAGAATAATTGACTTGCCTAAGGATATAATATAGGAGATGGATCCACCGAAAAAGTTTATAAATAAAATGAAGGAGATTAAGTTTGAGATTTTCTACAGTATTAGATTTATTTAGAAAAATATTAAAACGTTTATACTTCACTCAATAAATATTCATTGTTTTTTTATACTGTTGTTTTATTTTTTTCCTTGGTTCATTCATTTTCTGCTAGTGGTTTCAAAATATACATAGTAGTGCTATTTTTATTCATTCAAAAGTTATAAAATGATTCAAAGATCAATAAAGAGGAGATAGCTCAATTTGAAAGTGAAGGAAACTACTATTGGTAATAGTACAGTATTACGACCATAGATGTCATCATAACACTCATTCTGTCAAAACTATTGCAAAATGTATAATATAAGCATTCAGCATTGTATAAAGCAGAGATAAGTAACCTAGGTAACCTTAGGTTACTTATCTTTATACAATGATATAAGTAAGTAGCGAACTTCTGGATTGAAATTGGACCACTTAATTTTATGGTAATCTGGAGTTGAAATGTTTGCTACTACCTTAATAAGTTTCGCAAGTAAAACCAAAGATTACAGAATAAAAATATAAGATGTTGCACTCATTCGAATTTATCGCGTAAAGCACCGATGTTGCTGGTGACTTGGATGGTACAGTAAGTCGCTACGTCCTTGCATTTAATTTGGCATATTATACGGGAGGTCGCCCGTCGAACGCTGTTATTTTAGAACGGTGTTTATAATTGGTTGCTCGTCACTTTCAAATACCTACCTACTTAGTTGTCACAAAACTGTCAGATTATATTGGTAGTTTTTAAATTCGAAAAGGTAGTTTCTAATAACAGAGAATTTAATGAAAAGAAATAACGTTCCGGGTTTGACCATACAAAATTGTTCAAACTTCACCATCAACTATAATTTTTAATGACATTATTCAACAGTTTAGAGATGGGATACTTTTAGTGTTATTTTTGTTTTACTAGCCATAGTTACTTTACTTGTATTCTTTAAATTTGTGCAGTTGTAGAAAAAATTTAGTAAGCAACATGTGAGGAAAGTACTTTTCTCACTCGTGAGAAAAGTTGAACATTCCCCACTTGTTGCACAATATATACTATTCTACACAAATTTTTATACGCAAAGCAGGCCTTTTCTTAATTCTTTTGATAACCGTTGGAAAAGTAATGCGAAAAGTACACGCTATGGCACTTTCCCGCACCGAAATGTCAAACAAACCTACGAATGACCTGTCAACTTTTTCTGACAATTCAACCTAATAGTGAATTTCTTATTGGTGTACAATTTTTAAATTTAAACCAAAAGTAAGTAAACTATTTATTTCATTATTTATTTGTATTTATAATTAAAAAAACATTAACCTATTAAGCATTATTTTAGGAATTATGAACCAAGATCAAAATGATAATAATATAATTATAAATTGTTAAAATTTTACAATTAATTATACATTCAACTGATTTTTCTATTTATTTTCATATTGTAAGTTCTTTCTGTTTAAATGAAATAACTATATAAATTACTGTATTTCTTTCATTAATAAATGTGGTTGTAGAAAAAATATTGTGTACAACTTGTACCTACGCAAATTACTTTTCCCACTCGATCTGCGCTCGATGGAAAAGTAACGCTTTGCGCACTAGTTGTACAAACTACTACATATTTCCATTGTCACTTGTCAATGTCTATTTTAATTTTTGCCTATATTGATTATGCAGTCAAGTTTTGCCATAAATCAGCGATCGCTGTACACAGTGAGTGCTGACGTTCGGGGAATTTGCGGAGGTACAAAAAATCGGTGATATACCCAACAAATGTTTGTGATTTCACATAATAACGTTAAATTAACATTAAAATCGCTAAACTACCATCAAACAACACCGCCAAGGTCATCATAATAACAAAAAGTAAATATTACACATTCTATTTATTTTTAATTTTTATGACACATTTTAATAAACGCGATTCCTCTGTTTTCGAGTCGCTAGTAGACAAGTTGGCGGTGTCGCTGCCTCCCCACCACTCTAACTGAACCTACTAAGGAAAGGTTTCTAGAATTAATCCCGCAGATATAAATTAGGTGTATAAGATTATTTTAAATTTCTTTATTTAGAATTTGTTTGTTATAAAAACGTTTGTACAATTTTTTTGTAAAACATTCTTATTATTGAAGATCACATTATAAATAAAATAAATGATAGACGGTTGACGATGTATTAATGTTTGTTTTAACAAATATTTATTATAATTTCAATTAATTATCCGTGGTGCTTAATTTTCTGAAATATCTTGAATGTCTATAATCGCTGAGAGCTATGGCGTGCCGTTTTGGTATTTAATAACATCGTTTTAAAAGCAAAAACAAAAATATCTCTACTTTCAAAAATGTTTATTGCCCAATTATTCTGTGAATTAATTAAAATTATGTTTTTCACAATAATAATAAAGGAATTTCCATTATATATAATAAAAATCGCCGATTTAAAATTATGAAATACATAATAAAAACTCATTAATTGCATTACTGCAGAATAGGCAACCTCAATACATAATGTAAATTGAATTTCTATTATCTTTTTAATAATTTTAATTCTAGAATTCCTATTATGTTTTTCATAATTTTAAATCGGTAATTTCTATTATATTTTTCATAATTGAAATACGTGTATTATTATTATTATTAGAATCATAATTGAAATGCAAGTATTAAAATTATGAAAAACAGTATACAAATTCAAGAAAAAAAATTATTGAATAAATAATACAAAACGGATTTGTATTATGTTTTTCATAATTTTTTTTCTTCAATTTCCATTATGTTTTCAATAATTTTAATTGTTGAATTTCAATTATGATTCTAATAATAATAATACACGAATTTCCATTATGAAAAATATAATAGAAATTACCGATTTAAAATTATGAAAAACATAATAGAAATTCAAGAATTAAAATTATTGTAAACATAATAGAAATTCAATTTACATTATGTATTGAGGTTGCCTATTCTGTAGTAATGCATTTACTATCCGACTTCAGGTACTTGCATAAGATTAGTATAGGCAACTTCAATACATAATGGAAATTCGTTTTTTATAATTTCAATTCATGAATTTTTAATAATGTATTTCATAATTTTAAATCGGCAATTTCTATAATGTTTTTCATAATGGAGATTCCTGTATTATTATTATGAAAAACGTTGGAAAAAAAATTGTTTGAAAGAAGAGATATAATATGTTTTTCTCCTCTTTTAAAACGATGTTATTAAATACCAAAACGGCACGCCATAGAGAGCTAAACATGGCTGCTAAAACAAAAGAAAAACTTAAAATAATTAACTAACTACGAAATATCATGAAAACTATCCAATTTAAGACAAAATTATTGAAAAAAACATGTTTTCTTAAAACTGCACTTTGTTGTATAAACTTTATTAAATGGGATCGATTGTTTAGCCCGGTTACTATCCTCGCCGTTGTCGAGTTGTTTCAGAGCTTGCCAGGATACGAAAGCTCTCGTGGACGCGCTTTCAGTTTTGTCAGTTCAGGAGTTCACTTCAGTTGAAGTTTATCATTTGAGAGCGGAGGCTGTGAACTCGCGCTCTTATTTTCACTCTTGAATTACGCGCGACAAAGATTTGTTGGTGAAATATTTCGGTGATTTGTGAAAACTTTGTGAGACAGTGAAATTGAATTTAGTGACGTTCGGGGGATTTCTGTGTAATTGTGTGGTTGGTGTTTTTTTTTAGAGATGGGGCTTAATAATAATACATAAGGTGAGATATATTAGTTTTCTTAATGTTTTTTTTATATTAAATTGGGATTTTCTTAAATATAAAGAAGGACAATATTTTCAACGATTTGTTAACTAATAGAAGGCAATATTTTTAAAATTTTAACGCGAAAAGATGTTCCTAAATAATTTTTTTCTCAAAAGAATTTGTCCATGAAAAGTTGAATCAAATTCTTGATTGATAAAGTCAACAAACTAGTTTATTGGTACAAAATATTGTAGATGATGATATTTTTAATTATTCTCCTTACAGTTGGATAAATTTTTTAAATATTACATCCATATTTACTTATATTACTTTACAAACTATAATCTCATCTTATTTCATTCTCAAATGTTAAACAAAAAGATCCTAGCTGTATCAGTCAATTAATTATTTTTAATACAATATTGATCTACTTTAACACGCATCAGTTGGTGTCAGATAAGGTAAATGGGAAGTCTGTTTCTCAGGTGATTAATCAGTTATTAGATCATCTACACTGTGGGCCGAAATAAAGGAGTAGGTACATATCTTCTGTAAGTTCCTTGTGGCATTATTTATTATTTTTTCTCTTATTTTTTGGAATCAAAGGGTTTATCAGAAAGAATTAAGAAAATTGGTAATCAATTCAATATTCGAACTAGCTTCAAATCTAACAATACGTTGAGATCTATACTAACAAAAACAAAACCAAAAAATGAAGAACAATCTTCAAAAAATTGCATATATCAGATATCTTGTGAATGCGTCAAATTCTATTTAGGTGAAACATCTAGACCATTGAAAGTCCGAATAAGTGAACAAAAAAAATATATCAAAGATAGGGAGTTCTTTAAGTCAGGTATTTGTAAACATGCTTGGGAAGAGGGGCATAAAATTCAATGGGATTCGACAAAAATAATATTGAAAGAGCCCAATAATAAAAGACGAAAAATCAAAGAAAGTGCTTTAATACAACTAAATGCAGATAAATGTGTAGCTAGTATTTCAGCCGAATGTAGTCAAATTTGGTTACTAATGTTAGAAAGAGAATTTTCCAATAATCAATTACCTGCGTTATCAGGATAGCATCATAAGTTTTTATCCAGGTTTTCTTATTATTTATCATTGGAATAGTTGTTAATCGATACACACTTCAATACACAAAAACACCAAACTGAGTCATACATATTTTGAAAACAAAAAAAATCATACACAAAAAAGTAACAACAAACGCGTTTTATTAACAACATTTCCAAAATGAGCGGAAAAAAGCGCTATCCCAATAAAAACCGTTCCTGGAACGTGTACTTCACTGGATTCCATTTCTAGTAGACTATCATATCTTTGGAATGTCATAAAATAAAATATTTTATTTCACATTTTACCATTTTACTATGAATGGACCTTAATAAAACTTGACAACAAAGTTTTGTAGTCTTAAACTTCAAAATATTATTGATTGTCTAGTTGTCATATTTTTTTTCGTTGTGTCAGATAGGGACTAAAAATTATTTTATTATTAGTTAATCTTGACAAAGGTAGCTGGAACGCTACCGAAACGTCGAAATAAAAAAATAAAAAACATTATTGTGGTTTGATTCCCAAAAAATAAGAAAAAAAAGGAGTACATTTTTTAATTGAAAATTCTTTTTTACTGAAGACAGTTTTCATTTGCAACGAGGTCAAATGCACTGTTATATAATTTTTCTTATAAGTCCGACCCTGTATAATATTTTTGCTTTCAAATTTACAGTCATGTTGAGGACATGTTAGGTTATTAGTCCTGCAAAAAGAAAACAAATCGCCCAAAAAACAAAAAAAATATTTTCAATTAAAAAATGTACTTACTCCTTTATTTTGGGCCACAGTGTATTAGAAAGGGCAATGAAAATATGTTCTTTAACAGTAAACTCAAGATTGTGATAAATATCACAATTTGGACAAATATCTAGCAAAAAATGTGCCACTATTGTGATGTAATAAATATTATGAAAACTAGAACAGCAATAGTTTCATTGAGGTACTGCTAAGGAATCAAGTCAAGTCAATATCCCAATACCTATTTGGGATTGTTTTCTTCGTGTATCTTCAAAGTCCAAGGTCGAATACCAATGGAATTAAAATCGGACCAACTTTGAGCTATAATGAATCTAATTCAAAAGGATTCATTGAAATCGGTTCAAAAACAAAGAAGTTATTGTTACAACCTGTAACACGGTTAACGGGGCGTTAGCCACGACCACAAACCTTTCAGCGGTTTTCCGCAACCACCAACACACATAACGACATAACAAAAATATATAGCACGGGACACACAGTCACACACCGTTCTGGCCTCCGTCTGTTTCAAAGTATATAAAAAATATGTATCTCTTGTGTTCTTTTTGTGTGTAAT